>JAVGWX010000008.1:46512976-46535418 GCA_036924085.1 Ariolimax columbianus | reverse complement strand
GTGATGAAGACCACTGTCTTTGTTCAGCCGTGTGGACAGTCGTACCTCTGCTGTGTCCATCCATCACAAGTGATGAAGACCACTGTCTTTGTTCAGCCGTGGGGACAGTCCTATCTCTTGCTGTGTCCATCCATCACAAGTGATGAAGACCACTGTCCTTTGTTCAGCCGTCGTGGGACAGTCCTATCTCTTGCTGTGTCCATCCATCACAAGTGATGAAGACCACTGTCTTTGTTCAGCCGTGGGGACAGTCCTATCTCTTGCTGTGTCCATCCATCACAAGTGATGAAGACCACTGTCTTTGTTCAGCCGTGGGGACAGTCCTATCTCTTGCTGTGTCCATCCATCACAAGTGATGAAGACCACTGTCTTTGTTCAGCCGTGTGGACAGTCGTATCTCTTGCTGTGTCCATCCATCACAAGTGATGAAGACCACTGTCTTTGTTCAGCCGTGGGGACAGTCCTATCTCTTGCTGTGTCCATCCATCACAAGTGATGAAGACCACTGTCTTTGTTCAGCCGTGTGGACAGTCCTATCTCTTGCTGTGTCCATCCATCACAAGTGATGAAGACCACTGTCTTTGTTCAGCCGTGTGGACAGTCCTATCTCTTGCTGTGTCCATCCATCACAAGTGATGAAGACCACTGTCTTTGTTCAGCCGTGTGGACAGTCGTATCTCTGCTGTGTCCATCCATCACAAGTGATGAAGACCACTCTCTTTGTTCAGCCGTGTGGACAGTCCTATCTCTTGCTGTGTCCATCCATCACAAGTGATGAAGACCACTGTCTTTGTTCAGCCGTGTGGACAGTCCTATCTCTTGCTGTGTCCATCCAGTCACAAGTGATGAAGACCACTGTCTTTGTTCAGCCGTGTGGACAGTCGTATCTCTTGCTGTGTCCATCCGTCACAAGTGATGAAGACCACTGTCTTTGTTCAGCCGTGTGGACAGTCGTATCTCTTGCTGTGTCCATCCATCACAAGTGATGAAGACCACTCTCTTTGTTCAGCCGTGTGGACAGTCCTATCTCTTGCTGTGTCCATCCATCACAAGTGATGAAGACCACTGTCTTTGTTCAGCCGTGTGGACAGTCCTATCTCTTGCTGTGTCCATCCATCACAAGTGATGAAGACCACTGTCTTTGTTCAGCCGTGTGGACAGTCGTATCTCTTGCTGTGTCCATCCATCACAAGTGATGAAGACCACTGTCTTTGTTCAGCCGTGTGGACAGTCCTATCTCTTGCTGTGTCCATCCATCACAAGTGATGAAGACCACTGTCTTTGTTCAGCCGTGTGGACAGTCGTATCTCTTGCTGTGTCCATCCATCACAAGTGATGAAGACCACTGTCTTTGTTCAGCCGTGGGGACAGTCGTATCTCTTGCTGTGTCCATCCATCACAAGTGATGAAGACCACTGTCTTTGTTCAGCCGTGGGGACAGTCCTATCTCTTGCTGTGTCCATCCATCACAAGTGATGAAGACCACTGTCTTTGTTCAGCCGTGTGGACAGTCCTATCTCTTGCTGTGTCCATCCATCACAAGTGATGAAGACCACTGTCTTTGTTCAGCCGTGTGTGACAGTCGTATCTCTTGCTGTGTCCATCCATCACAAGTGATGAAGACCACTGTCTTTGTTCAGCCGTGTGGACAGTCGTATCTCTTGCTGTGTCCATCCATCACAAGTGATGAAGACCACTGTCTTTGTTCAGCCGTGTGGACAGTCCTATCTCTTGCTGTGTCCATCCATCACAAGTGATGAAGACCACTGTCTTTGTTCAGCCGTGTGGACAGTCGTATCTCTTGCTGTGTCCATCCATCACAAGTGATGAAGACCACTGTCTTTGTTCAGCCGTGTGGACAGTCGTATCTCTTGCTGTGTCCATCCATCACAAGTGATGAAGACCACTGTCTTTGTTCAGCCGTGTGGACAGTCCTATCTCTTGCTGTGTCCATCCATCACAAGTGATGAAGACCACTGTCTTTGTTCAGCCGTGTGGACAGTCCTATCTCTTGCTGTGTCCATCCATCACAAGTGATGAAGACCACTGTCTTTGTTCAGCCGTGGGGACAGTCGTATCTCTTGCTGTGTCCATCCATCACAAGTGATGAAGACCACTGTCTTTGTTCAGCCGTGGGGACAGTCGTATCTCTTGCTGTGTCCATCCATCACAAGTGATGAAGACCACTGTCTTTGTTCAGCCGTGGGGACAGTCGTATCTCTTGCTGTGTCCATCCATCACAAGTGATGAAGACCACTGTCTTTGTTCAGCCGTGGGGACAGTCGTATCTCTTGCTGTGTCCATCCATCACAAGTGATGAAGACCACTGTCTTTGTTCAGCCGTGGGGACAGTCCTATCTCTTGCTGTGTCCATCCATCACAAGTGATGAAGACCACTGTCTTTGTTCAGCCGTGGGGACAGTCCTATCTCTTGCTGTGTCCATCCATCACACGTGATGAAGACCACTGTCTTTGTTCAGCCGTGGGGACAGTCCTATCTCTTGCTGTGTCCATCCATCACAAGTGATGAAGACCACTGTCTTTGTTCAGCCGTGGGGACAGTCCTATCTCTTGCTGTGTCCATCCATCACAAGTGATGAAGACCACTGTCTTTGTTCAGCCGTGGGGACAGTCGTATCTCTTGCTGTTTCCGCTGAAATGGGTGACTTGCGCCGTGATTTAGATTAAAGTGAGGAAGAAACTGCGCCTTTTGTCAACCTCACTCACAGAGCCTAAGCTATCGTTTGCCAGTGGCAAGACATTCATCGAGACGACTGGAGATAGCATAGGGTGCAGATTTTGCCTCAGGGTTACCACCGAAGCCTTTCCGTAAACAAATAACCCCCAGGGTAGAAAGGTGGGATGGCATCTAACGCAGTCACTAACGTGCCCAATATTAGAGCTTGTGAAGCCATGATGTCAGCTCTTTCGTTGCCTTGAACCACAGCATGACCAGGGCAGTACATCCATATTAACCCATGTAGCTGTGAGACATCAACAGCTGCTATCCACTCGCACCTAAGTCATCCATTCTGTACATTGGGAAGTACGGCTTACGCCGTCAGTCACGTTGATTGCCCTTATTAAAAGGGTCTCAGATAACCATCTTAACACCGTGGTCACTGCTTCTATTTTTATTTTCAAGATGTGCTTGCCCCACACCGCTCAGCAACGACCTGTCCTCTCACTCTGAGCACCAGTAGTGGCTAAGTCCAAGGCTGCATGTATAGAGGATGATATATTTTCATTTTGACATAGCCGTGCGTGAACGGCCGTAGGGCAGGACCATTATGGAAATGTCGTTTTCCATAATTGATTAGCATGGCCTGCTATAAGAATTATTGGGCGGGGATGTCCTCAACATGGTAGGATACATGTCCACATATGATCAAATGACGATGGTTTAGCATAGTAAATATACCTTTGAATCCTGTCCTTCGGGTCACTTAGTCGTATCAGACCCGGTCATCACAGTGGTTTGCAAGAATGTGCCTATGGTTGAGCATGTATAAGGCATCAACACGCTTCAGATCGACCTGCAGAGTAGTCCAGGTTTCTGACCCGTACCATCAGAACTGGGGACGACACAGGTTATATAATACGTAACTTAGTTTTCAGTGAAAGCTTCTGCTGGTTCTGGATTTGATGCAGGTAGTAGTTCGTAGAGGCGGCAGCCAGACCGACACTTCGAATTGTCCTGGTGGCTTCGTGAGATATAACAGAAAAAATAAGTAAGTAGGTAGCCCATTTTCAGTCATCACTGGTTATAGGTGGCTGCGACCTTTGAGTAGAAACTCTCTACTGAGTTTTTTTAATTTTCATTTATTTCTAGCGTTGTCTTTTCTCTTCTATGTGTTGTATGAGCTTATTTTCTCCCAGCCTGAGGTGGCTCTTCAGGCTGCATCTTTATTTGGATCGGTCTGCAGCTATGTCTTCCCAAGATGTCAGATCCATATCCAGAACCTTCATTATCCCACTTACATGCGTCTTTGAACCGCAGCTGTGGTCGGTCAGCTGTTCATTTACCGCACACCAGCTGCCCATAGAGAATATCATTGGAGATGCGACCGTCTTCCATGCGGCGAACATAACTATGCCATCGCAGACTTCGTTGGCGAAGGAGGGTGTACATATTTGGGAGACCGGCGCGAGAATGTACGTCTGCATTTGTCACCCTGTCTCTCCGTGAGATTCCAAGGAGGGATCTCAGGTGCCGTGGGTGAAAGTTGTTGAGCCTATGCTCTTGTTTGGCATAGGTTGTCCACGTTCCGCTGCCATATACGAGAATCGTACTGACGACACAGGCATTGTAGTGCATGACCTTGATCTTGTCTGTAAGTTTGAGGTTGTCCCAGACACTTGCGGTGAAACGGGAAAATATGGCAGCAGCTTTCCCGATGCGTTTACCTATTTCCGTCTGGGTCTAGGGAGAGTTTATCATTGATGAGAGACTCCAAGAAAGTGAACTGGTCCACAGTAGTGATAACAATCATACAATATGTTGAACAATTATTGACCTGAACAACTGTGTCACTAGGACTGTGAGCTGTATCGTAAGGGAAGCAGTTGCACGCAACTTACAGTTAATATATTTTGGTTGTATACATAATATTAAAGGCTTGCCGTGAAGCGTGTATAATCTGTGTGCTACTTAAGCTCCGTCACATCTGCTGTTTTACCCTTGCTGGACATTTGCAAACCACGTCAAAAAGATAGCAGAATAGCAACGTGCTTTCAAATAGACTCAAGGAAATAACTACAAACGTATTGATCCGTCTTCGTTCTCTAGACCCTTTCTTTGTGACCATGTTGAGGAATAATTGTGAACACAGTCATTGTAACTGATATACAATTTGTATACTATCTACGTATGTCTGTGACAAAACATGGGCATTTTATTTATATCAGGGATTTCAGAAAATGGTATCTGCATTTTGATGGCGTATAGTTTTTGTTGAAAGTTTCGTCCATTTGAGAAGCAAAATGACACTAGATGGAGATAACTTAGCTTAACTTAACTCACTTGACTGGTTGAGTTGAGTGGAAAACGAGGGACGGCGAGGAAGGAACACCACCCGGGGATCCAAAGACGTCTGGTTAACTAGCACAGGACCGGATCGGTCAGTCATCACGTGCTTGCAGACACACTGAGGAGGAGATCTGAGCGCGTCAGTCATCACGTGCTTGCCGACATACTGAGGAGGAGATCTAGGCGTGTATAGGCTTGTCCCGAGTGTGATGAAGATGATCCGACGACTAACTAACTTACTAACTAACTAACCAACTAAGTAACTAACTAACCAATTAACTAATTAATTAACTTAACTTAACTTCTTTATACTGGTTTAGAAGACTCTGTGTAGAACCAGTTTCTTTTACATTTTCGTGACCTAAAAACTATGCGCATCTAAGGTACAACAAAAGAAATCCCACTCATATTACTTTGGCATCATGTGTATTCAATCAGCTGACAAACATTTGGAAATCAAAATCGTTGAGCAAACACACACAGCACAGGCTGTTTATCTCCAGCGTAATATCAGTGCTAACAGATGGAACCGAAGGATGGAAAACTACAAAGACACTAGAAAATAAACTGAATGCTTTTGAAAATAGTCTCAGAAAAAGTTTGAATATTGAATGTGAAGAATTCAAGACCAACAGGCTAATAAGAGAAATCCCCAACCAGTCATTTCTTTTTCTCCTTTTGTCGTCTCACTTTCTACCGGGTTGTAGTCCCGTGTCGAGGTATGTATTTGTCTTTCGCCCCTCTCATGGCCGTGTGACACTTATCCTCACTTTACGACAAATCTCTATCTATTCACCTTTTTCTGTCTAGCTCTCGTCCTTCTTCCTGATGTTCTTCTGCAGGAGGTTACATGAACAATGTGGTCTGGTTGCGTTCTCAAAATGTGGTCAAACCATTTAATTCTCTGTTGCTCGATGTAATTCAGGCAAGGAATTGTTCCAACTTTCTCCCGAATATTCATATTTGTGAATTTGTATCTTCTGGTGTTGTTAGTGACCTTCTGTAGGCACCGCATTTCGCATTTGGCTAACATTCGTTCCTAAGCCCTATTTAATGCTCATGTTTGGCACTGGAAGTACAGCGTAAGAATAGAGATATTATTTATATTCCGATTGTGTTTGCATCAAAGGGTTGCACCTTTCATTTACGGCGACTCCGATCCAGTCTTGCAATTACAAAGAGTTACAGCTATAAATACACAAGTGTATTCTCGCATTGGTCTACTAAGCATGTACACATTTCTTGCGCAGCAAACTCTACGATATCTTGGTCATGTTCGTCGCATGGAAGATGACCACATTCTCAAACATAATTTCTATAGACAGTTGTCCACCGGACACAGCTGAGGTTCAAATATGTGTGTATGTGGGACATTTGCATATGTCTGGAATCCTGTTAAAACAAAAGCTGGCGACTGATTCAAGTGGAGATGTACTATGAAGAGCCACCTCAGTCTGGATGAAAAGGTCTTGTAACACGGAGACGTGAGACGACATCGCTGCAAGGACAAAGAAAACCAAAACCTCAATAGAGAGTTGCCACCCCAAGATCTCATCATCTTATAGTCATCCACTACTGAAAGGGGCTACAGCAGAGAATTACTACTCCAAGGTCGAGTGGTCCTATAGTCAGCCAAGACTAAAATGGGTTACTAACTACCAATCCAAGACGCGTGATCCTATAGTCAGTCATGACTGAAATGGGCTACTTAACTAAGCTACCACTCTAAGGTCGAGTGGTCCTATAGTCAGTCATGACTGAAATGGGCTACTTGACTGAGCTACCACTCCAAGGTCGAGTGGTCCTATAGTCAGTAATGACTGAAATTGGCTACTTGACAGAGCTACCTCTTCAAGATCGTGAGATCCTATAGTCAGTGATGACTGAAATGGGTTACGTGCCTGAGCTACCACTCCATGGTCGAGTGGTCCTATAGTAACCCATGACTGAAATGAACAACTAGAATGAGCTACCACTCCAAGGTCGAATGGTCCTATAGTCAGTCATAACTGAAAGGGTCTACTAAAGAGAGCTGTCACTTTAATGTAGCATCATCCTACAGTCACTCATGACATAATTGGTCTACTATACTATATCCTTTGACCATTTCATGTCCATCAGAACCGATTCATTATTTATGAATGTCATCGTTAAATGTTAATCCTCTACCTGACCTGTGGGTTGGATTTAGACTATTTTCATTGTTTATATGTTAAACTGTAAAAGTAAGAGCGGAGAACCTTTGAGCAGTCCCTACTATTTGCGCGTAGGTTGGCATGCCCATGATCACACGCAGTGTACAATTGTTCTCTCTATCACGGCGGCCACTATCCAACTCCCCAACAATGTCTTAATCCATCAAACAACGCAACAAAGTCAATGAATCCAGCGACCCAACAATGTCTTGATTCAACATTCCATCAAATAATACAACAACGTCCAGAAATCCAGTTATATGTATCTGCCAGGCCAATGTTATCGGCACGCTTCAGTTGACTCAGATGCAACTGAGTACGTATTTACTATCAGGGATGGACAGGTCAGGTCAGGTCATCCCGTAACCGGTGAGGTCGTTGGGGCACACCTGAAGACATCCTCACAACTCCACGCCATCCCTCTCTGTCAGATGCCGCTGTCTGTGACTCTTCTGGTCGGAGACTGGTCCATTCTTTTATGTTGTCCTCCCATCTCTTTTTGGGTCGGCCTCTTCGTCGTCTGACATGCACCTTCCCGTGGAGGATTGTGTTTGCAAGACCATTTGATCTCGATATGTGACCTTACCAAGTGAGTTTCCTTCTTTTGACAGTTGCCAAGAGGTCTTCGAAAGACCCTATTGCTGTTGTAATTTTATCTCGTATTTCCTCGTTTGTAACTCGATCTTTGTACGTGACTTTTAAAAGTTTTCGGAAACATCTCATCTCCAAGGCCCGTATCCTTCGTTGAAGGTCAGCTGTAACTGTCCATGTCTCACACGCATAGAGGGATATTGACAGAACCAGTGTACGCATTAATCTGATTTTCGTGCTTAGTGCTAACCGTTTATCTTGCCAGATTTTGTTAAGCCGTGCAAGCGCCGCTATTGTCTGTGCTATTCTGGCCAACACTTCACATTTTGATCCTTCATCACTGACAATCGAACCAAGATATTTAAAACGGTCAACCACTTCGAGTTCCTGACCGTTAGCTTTTATCTTGCTGTTGAAGCCCGTAGTGTTGTTGGTCATTAATTTTGTCTTTCCAGCGTTTATCTCCATACCATAGTCAAGAGCTGTTTCATCGAGCCTTCTGACCCGTTCCTGGAGTTCTGCTTCTAAACCCGCCAACCCCTCGATATCATCTGCAAAACGAAGGTTGGTAATCGTTCGGCCCCTTATCTTGACAGTACTAACGTGACCTCCAAGTGCCTCACTCATAATTCCTTCAAGGAATATATTGAAAAGAGTTGGAGAGAGTGTACACCCCTGTCTCACACCAACTGATGTGCGAAACCAGTCTCCTCGCCTCCCATTCACAAGAACTGTTCTAGACGCCTTGTTATACAGGTGTTCAAGGACCGTTATAATATTTCCATTGATATTATACAACCTCATTGTTGCCCAAAGCGCTTTATGCCATACCCTATCAAACGCCTTCTTAAAATCCACAAACACATGATACAGTGCTGCTGTTCTAGATATTTCTCGCTTAGCAGCCTTAAATTAAATATCTGTTCTGTAGTGCTTCTTCCCTGTCTGAACCCTGCTTGCTCCTCGGCAATAATGTTCTCTGCTTGGGGTTTCAATCGGTCGAGGATTAATCTAAGCATGACCTTGCTAGGGTGGCTAATAAGGCTTATTGTTCTGTAATTTTGTCACAGCTTTAGGTTTCCAGACTTATGTAACGGTATAACTATTGATTTCGTCCATTAGTCCGGCCAGTTTCCTATCGCCCATATTTTGTTACAGATGTGTGTCGTTATCTATATTTGTTGGTGTTGGGGGGAATATTTTCACAGGTTTGTTTCGCCCTTCATAGTTATATAGCTCGGAACAGTACTCTGTCCATCTTGCCAGTACGTCATTTCCCTCAATGAGACACTTGCCGTTTTTATCATGGATCATAAGGTTCCTGCTTTGTCTTGGTGTTACCAGTTCTTTGACCACATTGTATGCTCCTTTAGCATCATTTCTCTTAAGTCTCTCTTCGATGTTTGTGCATTGCTCACATATCCACGCTTCTTTCGCCTCTCTCATCTTTTGTTGTATGGCTTTCTTGACCTCTTTATAACTGCCGACCTCTTCCGGTGGGTGATTGTGTTTTTTCAGTGACCTTCTTTTATCACAAATGGACAGGGATGGACAGAGAAAAGAAACTGAGCACTCCACCTCATAAAACAGATATGTGGCCTAGCACAGTGTAGTCACTAACACTTTATTTCTGAGTCGTCTGGCAAACACATCTCGGGAGTATCGTTTCTAACACATCTCGAGAGTATCGTTTCTATGAATGGACCGTCGCGCCTCAATATCTTTGGTCATGTGGCCCCCGCCTGCGCTTTGATGTCCCGGACCCCCGATTCTGGTTGTCGAAATCAAGGGATGGGGAAAAGACTACGTCTCACATGGAGGCGCCCAGTGGTTGCCTGCACATCAGCTGGCTGCGACAAATCACCCCACCCCATCAGAACTATACGCCTCATGGACGTCGTCCATCAATCGAAGTCACAGATAATCGACCCGACTGGGCGAACTCACCTAAGCGGATTAATATATTATATAGCTCACTTATCTCACAGCGAATACAAAATGCAGTATCAGACCACAGCTTCTAAAGAAGGCCATGAGCAGACAGAATGTAGACCAATGGCTCTCAACATGGCGGGAAATCACCCCTCAAAGGTAATTTTAGTGTTTCTGAGAGGGAAGGCAAAAGGGAATTGGGACCACTTTTCAACAAAGTGTGATGATCTTTTGAGTAAGTCTATCTTGGGAAGGAGGAAATGATGCTCTGAACATATGCGAAAAGGGGAAAGAGCAGAAAAAGTTACGAACCACTGCTCTTAAACAAATCTTCTTACAAAACAATATAAATATTTGCATAGACAAGACACATTTTGTAAATGTATATTTGGCCAACAACATGCGTCCTATCGAAATGATGGAAACACCTTTGAGTGTAGTAGAGTGCTCGCATACTTACGGACCATCATAAACTAGACAAGTTTAGATAATGATATTTAGAAGAAACAGGACAGAAATAGCAAGAGTGACCTCTGTCTTATCGAAGTCATTTAGGATTTTAAAATTATAAGAATGCATGTCAGGATGAGAATCGTCAACTTCAACTGGCCTGAATCAATGAGTGATGACCAATCTCATTATTAGTAGATTACAGGGCTTCACCAACAATTTTTTTAGACAAATTCTTATCAATTGTTGAGCTATGGGAGTGAACATAACGCAGACTGATGGAATCGGAAATCTTAGGAATACAAAAGAGAAAGCATTAAATATGCCGCAAGTTTCGAAATTGAGAAGCCAGAAAATCTTATTTCAGGACATAAAATGGCTTGTTAACAATACTCTATGCAGGGATTGTGAAGATCGAGTAGTATCTGAATGAGAAATATAGCGTACACCATGGCCACCCCACAGCCGACTTTCATCGTATAAGAACATCGAGGCGTTATTAGTTTTTTTTGTGATCAGAGGGTGTGAATCCTTCTGATATTCATAGAAGAATAATGCTTCAGTATGGAGACATTTGTTTGAATCAGAGGAGAGTGTGTGAATGGGTAGACATATTTCAAAATGGTCGGCAAAGCGTATTGATGAACCGCGGTTTGGGAGATCAGCAAGCGCGGCAAGTGACACAGTGAAACAGCAGATCGACCAGCTAGTCCGTGACAACAGACACGTCACTATTAACGAAATAGCTGTAGATTTGAACATGAACGACGACGCTATGCACAATATTTTCTATGATGACTTCGGTTATAGGAAAGTGTGTAACAGATGATCACAAGCGAGCACGGCAGACGATTTGTCAGAAGTATTTGTTCCGTCATGCTCGTGAAGAAGTTGTTTTCCTCCATCAAATTGTGACAGGAGACGAGTCGTATGTGTACCATTATGAACCAGAGAGTAAGAGACAGTTGATGCAATGGAAGCACCAGTTGTCTGCAGCTAAGAAACATTTATTAACATTGGCTTCTGCTGTGAACGTCAGGGTGACCATCTTTTGGGATGTTAATGGTCATTTATAGGTGCATTTTCTCGAAATGGACGAAATGGTCACTGGTGCTTAATGCAGTGACATGCTAGGGAATAGGTTGACGCCTGTGATACGATAGGAACGCCGGGAACTTCTCTCGAAAGTTGTATTGCTGTTGCACGACACCGCCCTACACATACGGGTGCGCATACAATGGATACAGTTCGTGTTCTGAAATTTGAGGTGTGGAAACATCTAATATACCGTTCTGACTTGGCCCCATCGGACTTTCACTTGTTTGGACCCTTTAAAGAGCATTTGCTTGGTCAGAGGTTCGTGGATGACAACGAGGTAATAAACGCGATGCAAAATTGGTTAAATAGCACACCAAAAGCCTTTTTTGTAGAGGATATCCACAAGCTAGTGAACAGGTGGACAAAGTGTGCTGTTATACACGATGACTGTGCCAACAAATAGGACACATCATTTTTGGTTTTTATTAATAAAAAGAAGCATCACAGCAGAAATCGATCTCGAGAAACTGGTGCCCAACCCAAGCCACCCAATTGTTGGACATCAGGTAGAGAATGCAAGACTCAAATCCAGACATAGCTTCCTAAAATCAACAAAGCCGATACAGACAAGCCCTGAAAGTCGACGTACCGAGACGCACACAAATTGATGCAGGCCCCAGTGATGGAACTTCGGGAGTAACCTACCCCATAGTATCATCCATATATATATATATATTGGATGAAGAGGTTGAGCAGTGCACGAGCTGCAGTGGTCAGCGACCCAAAGCTGACTGCTAGCGTCAGGGCCGACGAACCAGAGCTGCCAATACCCTTCTTCACCTCCACGATGTGATCCCGAATATGCTTCAGCAGAGCAGGCTGGCTAAGGAGAAGGGATCGAAGACGGAAGGGTACCCACAAATGCCTGCTGAAGTTGGATGTGTGGGAATAAAACGTGCAAATATCACAGTCAAGCTGTAAACTACGACACTGCACATTCCGTTCTCCGGACAACATCCTGCTACTTGCAAAGTCTTTTTCAAGGCTTAGTAGCGGGAGATTGAGAACGAAGAAGAAGTGAAAGAAGATGATAAATATACACACACACACACATACACGAGGGGCGTTCAAATCAAGCCGAGACTTTTTTTATCTAGTTCCACATGAATGGGTTAGAGCGTGCTGGAACTGGTTCATTAGTTAGGGGTACTTTAAGTCCTATTACTGCTAAGTGGCCCACTTACCAAGCGCCAATCACGTACGTAACAGATTAAAACAAATGGCGGACAACACTGTTAGTGCTTGCATGGAACAGCGTGTTGTGGTGGAGTTTCTTGTAAAAGAAAGCGTGAAACCTGCGGAGATTTACAAAAGTGATTTACAATACAGTGATGAGAAACTCAGGCGCAGTAAAAGTTTTGATTGGTGTAAACGTTTTAGAGAAGGCCGTACATCTGTGAGCGAGGATCCCACCAGGTGGCTCTCAATCCACCAGTCATTCCTGCGAATATCCAGATTGTGGAACGCCTTATCCTGGATGTTGATTTCCTACTCCGTAGAGCAACTATCAGCAGTAATGTGCATGACCGTCTGCGAAAAAAACAGCCTGGTTTGATTAGAAAGGTCATCCTGCTCTTGCAGGATAATGCTAGACCTCATACGGCTCACCGCACTATGTGCCATATGCAGCAGCTCGCCTGGGAGGTATTGCAACCTCCACCTCACAGTCCAGACCTCACTCCAAACGATTTCTATGTGCTTGGACCCATAAGATAATTCCTGTGAGGTCAGCATTTCAGCATGAAGGGAAAAATGCT
The DNA here is from genome assembly GCA_036924085.1 of Ariolimax columbianus. NCBI lineage: Eukaryota > Metazoa > Mollusca > Gastropoda > Stylommatophora > Arionidae > Ariolimax > Ariolimax columbianus. The sequence goes on along the minus strand of JAVGWX010000008.1, from coordinate 46,522,366 downwards.
GTCATGGATTGGTTCAGAGACACCGACACACATCTTTCTACGCTGAAGCTTTTCAAGCATTACGTAAACTCTAGGATAAGTGCATACACGTTCCAGAAGATTATATCTAAAAATAAATAACATTTTGATTATATTTTTTTTTAATATTCCATATAAAAAAGTCCCGGTTTGACTTGAGCGACCATTGTTCTTAGTTCCTAGTGGACCTGTACTTCTACAGGGATGGATGCCCTTGTGCAGATTCCAGCTCTGGTGCGAGCTGGATGTAGCTTGGAGGTAGATTTGTTGCTTAGCGGGCTAGGCTCGAGCAGCTTATTACTCCGCTGCATTGAGAAAAGTGCTGCGGAGGGTAGATAATCGATATGCGAGTTCATCTTAATAGAATCACATACCAGAACAAAGTAAACCTGCATCCTGTTAGGCGCCATCTACGCTGCTCTAAACAAACGACCTAACCCTAGCTGGTGTTATGACATGTCACACAATTAGTCACCTCTTACGACATTCTGTCTGTGTCGCAGTGGTGCTACTCTTTTTCCTTTTCGTACACAATGACACCGGTGGACTGCTCGGTGGGCCCTTGTATATATATATATATATATATATATATATATATATATATATATATATATATATATATATATATATATATATATATATATATATATATATCATCATCAACATGATGTAGCACATACGTTATAGAACGTCGCTCTCATCACAGTCTGTCTGAAAGAAACTCGTTCCCTTGCCAAAACTCCAGCCTCTGCCACAGTTATACCAAAGCATTCCTGGATATCTTCGTACCATTGTCTTCTTGGTCTACCCCTGCCTGTTTTGCCTAGCACCATACATTCCATCACCTTTCTCTCAAGACCGTTGTGTCTCTTGATTGTGACCAAAGTTTTTAAATTTTCTGGCCATTATGGAATTAATAAACCAGTTCTCCTCTATGCTCAACTCTTGCCGAATGTCTACATTTGTCTTTTTCTCCGTCTAGGGTATTCTGAGAATCTTTCTGTAACATTTTGACTCAAAGAATTCGTTTCTTTGTTTGGAAGTTTTGGTAATCGTCCATGATTCACACCAAATAAGCTGCCACAAGAAAAACACAGGCTCTCAAGACTTTTAATTGTATCGTTTTGTTAGTGCTCTGCCATAATTTCTTCAGGCTGTCCAGTATCTGCATTGCCATGGCTATTCTTCTTCTATTTCTTTCGAGCAGTCGCCATTCTTGTCAATTCTAGAGCACAGATATTCAAAATACCTGACCTGATCTATTGTTGCTGTTGCTTAGATGTTTGCCTCACTAGTTTCCACTGGCAGAGGCGCGCCACTTTCCACCCCAGACCGAAGTCCATTGGGCGATATCAGGACGCATAAACCAGTGCTTGGATGAATGTGTGCGCCTGTATGTACCTATGCTAGGTTTCTGCGCCCTCAGAAGCTAGCTCAATCAAAGTGCAATGGAAGGGCCTCACCATGAGGGCGCGTGTGAAAGTTGTGCAGGAGTGTGATTGTAGGACAGAGTCAAATTAAACAGAGTGAGGCGAGAAGAGAGAGAACGGGAAGAGTTGCCCCCAGGGTGAGCAGCCCAGCTGAAAGAGAGATCTGATCTATTTCCTTACCATCTACTGTAAATGTATGTTGACATTGTGTTTTTTCGATGGTCATTATTTTTGTTTTGTTTATATTTATAAACAGGTTTTGATCTTGTATGTGTCCATTTACGGCGGAAATAAGCTGTTCTAGCTCTTTTGCACTTCTTGATAGTATCACTGTGTCTTCTGCGTATCGTAACTCGCCAATTGTAAATATATCAAAACTGTCAATGTTCTCGTTCTCTCTAAAATGTCTCATTATACATTCCGCATATAGGTTATATAGATAAGGTGAGAGGATACACCCATGTCTATATATATACATATATATGATACGCATGCCTAACGAAAGATGGGGACGTAGAACAACGATGTGTTGGCCATAACCATATACACGTGTAAGGGGCCGCCCACCTAAGGGATGGCGAGAAGATTGACCAAAGACCTAGGCCCGGGTTGGTACAGCACTGTAAAAAATAGGGACGCATACAAAATATTCTTGGCTTCCTCGCATACAGGACATCTGTGTTATTGACGCCGAGTACAATGTGGCAATATATATATATATATGTATGTATGTATGTATGTATGTATGTATGTATGTATGTATGTATGCATGCATGTATGTAAGTATATATATAATCTGGCAAAGATGGCGCCGTAACTGGCTGCGAGTCTACATTTCTCTACTGTTGTGGATCATTATGGATGCCACCAGACCACGGATTTGCCTGGAATTCACACTATTCGACGACTTACACTTGTGTTCACGGATACGTGGAGTTGTTTTCCGTCTGGACTTGTTATTTCGTTCTTTTTTTGTGATTTCTTCTATCCGTTTATCCTGGTCTTGACGCCGGCTGAATGGCGCTACGCTTAAACTAGTTATACCTATGTCGTATCTTACGGGTTAGTTCTGCCGGTTCACCTTCACGAATATGGCGTGTGGGAATTTTAGATGTTACTATGATGAACTGAATACAGCTGGGGAGAGATGCCAGACTCACTCACACGCTGAGTGTTGTCCATACGACCTCTTGTGGTTATCGAAAAGGCACGACAAACTGCGTTAGATGCCTTCCCACCTTTCTACCCTGTGGGTTACATGTTTATGGAAAAGCTTCGGTGGTAACCCTGAGGCAAAATCTGCATCCTATGCTATCTCCAGTCGTCTCGATGAATGTCTTGCCACTGGCAAAAGGTAGCTTAGGCTCTGTGAGTGAGGTTGACAAAAGGCGCAGTTTCTTCCTCACTTTAATCCAAATCTCCGTGCAAGTCACCCATTTCAGCGGACACAGCAAGAGATACGACTGTCCACACGGCTGAACAAAGAGAGTGGTCTTCATCACTTGTGATGGACAAACTATATACATATAAATATATATATATATATATATATATATATACATATATATATATATATATATATATATATATATATATATATATATATATATATCGATGGGCTTCAAATTAAAACCGTAAATAAATTTTTGGTAAATTTATTTTGATAAAGTGAGACACAATTGTATAATTTTTCCGAGTAATCTCCATTGCGTTCAATACAAGTCTCCTACCACTTTTAAAGTGCATAGATTACTATAGAAAAAGAAGGCTCTTGGTGGCCTGTTTAACTCAAAGACAACGTGCACGACCTCTTCATCGGCCCTGAAAGTCTTTCCTCCCCTTTCCTTCTTTAGTCGTCCAAAGACGTGGAAAACAGTCTAGGTCTGGCGAGTAAGATGGATGTGGTAGATACTGAAAGTAGAAGTCCTCGAATGTTGCAGCAGTTGCATAGATAGTACGAGGTCGAGTATTGTCATGTTGCAAAAGGGTAACGTTACTCGGAAGTAAATGTAGAGAGTTTAATGTAGATCTGTACACATGATGTTTCATTTATTACATCAACGCCTTCGACACGGTAAAACTGTGGAAAATCATGAACGAAATGGGGTTTCCTATGCATATAATTTATCTTATTGGAACATTATTTCAAGATCAATAAACCGCTGTCCGAGTATCTGGGCAAACATCAGATTGGTTAGCAGTACAACAGGGAGTAAGACATGGATGTATCCTCTCACTTTATCTAAATAACATATATGCAGAATGTATAATGAGAAATGGTCGAGAAGACGAGAACATTGAAAGTTTCGACGCAATTACGATTGGCGGGAACGAGATTCCAGAGTTACGATACGTAGACGACACAGTGATACTATCAAGAAGTGTAGAAGGGTTAGAGCAGCTAATTTCAGCTGTAAATGAACACAATAAGATCAAAACCTGTTTATAAACATAAATAAACCAAAGATAATGAACACCGACAAAACACAATGTCAGCATAAATTTACAATGGGTGTGAGGAAATAGATTAGGTCAGGCATGTTGAATATATGGGTTCAAGAATTGACAAAAATGGTGACTGCTCGAAAGAAATCGGAAGAAGACTAGCTATGGCAATGCAGAGACTGAACAGCCTGAAGAAATTATGGCAGAGCACCAACAAAATGATAAAATTAAAAGTCTTGAGAGCCTGTGTTTTTCCGTTGGCAGCTTAAGGACAATTACCAAAACTTCCAAACAAAGAATCGAATTCTTCGAGTCAAAATGTTACAGAAAGATCCTCAGAATACTCTGGACAGAGAAAAAAAAACAAATGTAGACATTCGGCAAGAGTTGAGCATAGAGGAGAACTGGTTTATTTATTCCATTTTGGCTAGAAAATGCAAATACTTTGGTCACATCAAGAGAAACAAAGGTCTCGAGAGAATAATGATGGAAGGTATGGTGCCAGGCAAAAATGGAAGGGGTAGCCCAAGAAGACGATGGCACCAAGATATCCAGGAATGCCTGAGAATGCATGTGGCGGAGACTGACGTTCTGGCAAAGGAAAGAGTTTCTTTCAGACAGACTGTGATGGGAGCAATGTTCTATTAAGGACATAATGACTCAGAAGTCCACATCGTTAGGAGTTGATTGAGGGTCGAAGATGATTTATGAGAAGAAATGTATACGTGATACTGGTGACAGTCTTCCTCTTGGGCATGCTGTGCTCTAAAATAACGCGTCGTTCATCCCCAAAAAAGAGTCAGCATAATTTGCCTGCAGATTGCTGAGTACGAAACTTTTCGGTTTCGATGAGGAAGGTTGGATTCCTTACTAGCTCTCTTCGTTTCAGGCTCGTGTTAGTGAACGTAAGTTTCATCTTAAGTAACAATTCTTGCTAGAAAACCATCACCATTTGATTCAAAGCGCCGCAAAATTCACAGCTATTCAGTGATTTTCCTTTACGAGGCGGTCAACGGCTGCTTTGGTGCATGTCAATAGTGGGGTGGCCATCTTTTAATTGCAATTATGTCGGGGCATTAACGTCAAGACAAAGAATAAGGTCTACCGACCTGCTATCCTTCCAACGCTGTTATCCGCATGCGAGAGTTGAAGAGTCTATGCGAGACAGGCAAAACTATTATACCACTTTCACAAAACCAGAATAAGACCCACGCTCCGTATCCGCTGGCAGGACCATGTCCCTGACACTGAGGTCTTGAAAAGAGCAGACATGCCGTGGCATCCATGCATCGCTGCAAGCGGCATAGTTGAGATGTGCTGGGCACCTTGTGCGAATGCCAGACACAAGACTGCCGAAAAGACTTCTCCACGGTGAGCTTAGGGAGGGGTGGCGAAAAGGAGGTTGCCGAAGGAGAAAGTCACCGTTTGCAGACAGCGCAAACCAAACGCCTGATCCGACAGGAAAGAGCAGCGAAATCACCCTCACCGGCAGCAGAAGACATAGTGTGCAGACCATGTAATAGAACATTCCGTGCCCGCATTGGACTGATAAGCCACATGAGGTCTAGCATATGCTACACCAAAACATGTCAGACAGTGCAGAAACAAAACATAACTGATCACATAAAACAGGGATGATGTCGGTGGTCGTCGTCGACAACGATGGACAGTCATCATATACCTTTGGATGTATGTATGTATGTATGTATGTATGTATGTATGTATGTATGTATGTATGTATGTATGTATGTGTGTGTGTGTGTGCGTGTGTGTGTGTATGTATGTATGTATGTTTATGTATGTGTGTTTATGTATGTGTGTATTTGTGTGTCGGTGTATATGTGTGTATGCATGTGTGTATCTGTGCCTCTGTATGTATGTGTGTTTGTATGTGTGAATATGTGCGTCTGTGTGTATGTGTATCTGTGTGTATGTCGGTATGTGTGTATATGTGTTTGTGTATGTACATATGTTTTTGTACAAATGTTGGACCCCTTTAAATGAACCACGTTTCGCCCAAGTGTCGCGCTTTGTTGCCTCCTTAGTTCTCAGTCGACCTGTTCTTCTACATTGGCAGATGTCCCTGTCCAGGTCCAAGCTTCGGTATGGGCTGGATGTAGCCGGAAGAAGGATTTCCTGCTTTGCGGGCTAGGTTCGAGCCGCTTAATACTCCACTGCGTTGGGAAAATCGCTTACAGAGGGTGGTTTAACAGATGTGCGAGTTCATCTTAATAGACTCAAACACTACAGTAAAATAAACCCGCATCCTGTTAGGCGCCATCTATGCTGCTCTAAACAAACCACCTAGTCATGGCCTGTGTTATGCCATGTCACAGTCGCCTCTTACAATATGCTCTCTGTGAGGCAGTGGTGCTATTTTGTCCCTGTCATACACAAAGACCCCGTTGCCTCCTTTAAACCTAACATGAAGGACCAGTTCACATTGTCAACAGTATCACAAGAACCCCTCCAACAACGCATACAAGATCGATCAAACACGCCAGCTGCTCCAACTGTGCTAAAGTTTGCTTCTGCAACGTACATACTTTCACAGCTACGCTCAACCCTCCCAGCTCCCATCTGCTTGTTCTCTTTTATCAATTTAAGTATTATCTTAACAACTGGAGACCGATCGAAGCAGGCACTCCTTCCAAAATGGAGACTCAGAAACATATGCCCGTACAGGGATTAAAATATCTTTAAATATTGATGTGAAATATCGACAAAGTGCAAAGCCTATTTGATTTTTCTTGCAGTTTGTTGCCAAAGAATTATCAATCATATTTATCCGGGGGCAAAATGCGCGTAACATGCGTTCATTTGCAACTCACGTAAAGTTGAATTGGCCAATATTTTTCTTCAAATCATTTCTTTTCGCAACATCCAGCAAGGAACTATTTTGTTTTTTTCCGTCAAAGCAAAAAGTGATAGTTATAAGAAAGGTTTAATACAATTGAAGAATACGATTGAATAATACAAAGTCAAGCTATTTAACTATTGTGTATAAGTAAGTAAGTAGTATGTCCTTTGTAGAACGGTGTTATTACAAATGCCTACATATTTACAAGTTTCTTGGCCGGTGTGCAATATGGTAGGTTGAATTACTATGGGGTTTTTTTTTGCGTGGGGAAGTGATTGTACCAAGAAAAATCCACGTGTCTGTCGACGTATTTTTAGTCTGAAAATATTTCTTCACCCAAATGTATTCCTGGAGGGGTCTGTGTGTGTGCGACAGACGAGACTAGAAACGCCACCATACTGAAAGCATGTTATACGAGACGACTGTCAGTGCGGTGTAACTCTTCTATCGTTGAATATTCCCCAGTTCATGGGGTGTGCACCTGACCATTCGCACAGCATCAAAACCTGTTTAGTAAAGAGAAACCAACAATCTTCTGGGTTTTGTAAATAACAACAGCAGCAGAAATTCATTTTGATTTCACTAATTATTTCTTTTTGAAATCTTAATTTCTCCATGGCTTCCAGTATTTTTTTCTTTCCACAAGATTAGTCTCTAACTAACGATTTACTGGCATGGCCGAGTCTCAAACGATGAAGTAACCAGACGGACATGTTTTGGGAGCACATTCAGATTGCTAAACCGTCGCCGTTTGGCCCTATTTGGACATTTCGCCAGCTGTATCGATAATGCCACATACATAATGAATGGAAAGTAACCCTCTTATATATATATATATATATATATATATATATATATATATATATATATATATATATATATATATATATATATATATATATGTATATATTATTTAGTGTCGAGAAAGACATTAAATTGTGAACACAATAGAGCAGAGGTGTTTTCATAGCGTTGGAGAGCTTAAACAAGTTTAAAGATGTTAGATGCAGCACAGAATTTAAAATCTTCAACTCAAATTTGAGTATGTTTATTTTTAATACCAGTCTGAAGCTTGGTGTATGATGAAGGCGACTGGGAAAAACACTTCAAAGATTACGAAATGACGTCTGAACAAATTTAAAGTGCTAATATGGTATGATCTCAAATGTGGAACTGTTGCATAGAAGAGGTTAAGTATCGTTGGACCGAAATGTGTAGACTAGTACATAGCTTTAAAACGAAATGGAAATATCCTTACCAGGTACACCTAAGCGTAAGAGGAGTTGAAGAAAAACGGAAACACGTGGCGCAAAGAGTTTAGATTAACATACATAACTCTGGGAACATCTGGTCAGAACTGGCACACTTGGAACAAAACTAGGGCTAGACGATTTTGCAAGTATTTATTGAAAACCAATGCTCCAATGGGAGTTTTTAATGCATTTATTGATTTTTTTTTATTTATTGATATGCTCTAATATATATATAATCATTGGCTCTTTTTGTCTTGTCAAACGATAGTAATTGTGTTTTGGGCACAAAGCCCGGGGAGAAATATAGAGACCATGCGTTGTCCATGCAGTGTGGACTCTCTGTCTTGTTTACTCCAAGGGAAAGGTGATACCAATACATTTGGAACAAGGCAGGACGCAGAAGCTGCCGGATCAAATGAACAATGCTCTATCTGTTCGCCTGTCGCGGCTTCACTTGTAGACCAGCTGCCAAGGCTAAAGGCCTGTCTGCCCTGCCACAACACTCATCTGAGGTTGCCTATCCTCGCTCTAGATTAAGGCATTGTATCCTCTTGCGTGTGCTCCTTCGCACATCATCGGTTGTCAGGTTTGGTAGACGCTGACCAACTTTTAGAATTATCATAAACCAGGTTGCACAGTCATATCTGACAAAACCCGACAAGATACGCCAGTATCTTATCTGCAGGCATGCATATAGTTTGAAATCAGAGTTTTGCATTCTCCTAGATGAGCCCATCTGCCCGAAATATATATATTTAATAATAATAATAATAATTAAAATGCGTCCATCGTCGTGGATTAGGACCACCAACATTATCACATGTTATAATGTAATCTATATTATGTTTGTGCGCTCATGACTGGTCAAGCCAATTCGAGCCTGGAACAGTCTATGACACCACTGGTAAATGTAGTTAGCATTTGTCTCTGATATTTTTTCTGCTCCGGAGTTCCTGATTGCACGTCTATTCTGGTCTGGATATGGAGAACCTCGCTCAGTCCAATGCCGTCTGTGACCGTGCTCTTCCATGTTGAGCGACTCTGAGCCAGGTTCTCCCAGGTTCTCCCAGGTCTTAATGTCTATTTGACATCACTTAATGGACTCCTTCAGAATGTCCTTGAAATCTTTTTTTAGACGTCTTTGTGATTGTTCTCCTTCATTTAGTTTGCTATACATGAGCCTCTTTGGAAGCCTTTCGTCTGACATTCGAACAAGGTGGCCAGCCCATCTCATTTAGGATTTTTGCAGATGTGCATGAATAATTTGCATGTTTGATCTGGATAGCACCTCAGTATCTGTGATATGGTCCTGCCAGCGTATATGTAGTATGCGTTTCAGACAGTTCATGTGAAAATGATTTAACCTCTTGGCGTCACCAGCGTA
>JAVGWX010000008.1:46387976-46505476 GCA_036924085.1 Ariolimax columbianus | reverse complement strand
ATTTGGTAGCAATAGATGTTTAGTAGCGGTTGTCATTTAGCAACAGTTGCTATTTGGTAGCAATAGATGTGTAGTAGCCGTTGTCATTTAGCAACAGTTGCTATTTGGTAGCAATAGATGTTTAGTAGCGGTTGTCATTTAGCAACAGTTGCTATTTGGTAGCAATATATGTTTAGTAGCGGTTGATTTTTAGTAACAATTGCCATTTAGTAACAATAGCTTTGTAGTTACGGCTGCTATTTAGTATCAACAGCTTTTTAGCAACAGTTGCTATTTAGTAACATAGGCTATTAAGTAACGGTTGCTTTTTTAGTAACAGTTGCCAATTAGTAACACTTTCTTTTTATAACGGTTACTATTAATAACAGTTGCTATTTAGTAACAATAGCTGTTTGATAACGGTTGCTGTTTAGTAACAACAGCTATTTAGTAGGAGTTGCTATTTAGCAACAATAGCTATTTAGTAACAGTTATTATTTAGTAACATTTGCTATTTAGTAACAATAGCTATTTAGCAACAGTTGATGTTTAATAACAGCAACAATATAGTGATAGTTATTATTTACTTAGTTACAAGACCATTTATATTCTTATGGGCGACGTTGGAAGTCTAAGTCGCCTCTATTGGTGCAGATGCGTCGCGTCTGGCGTCATAAGACTGTGTCAGTAGAAAATTAGCTTTATCTTGTCTATCCATCTATTCCTCGGTTTCCCTTTTGCTTGGATGTTAGATAGTCAGTCATCGTAAGCTCAAATTGGAATCTGGTCAGAGGGCATTTTCATGATATGAGTACCTTCTGTATGAATGTGTATTCGGAACACAGAATGGCATCGACACTTTTAAGAATGTCCTCCTCCCTTAATGTGTCTCTCCTGGATACTTCGCGGCCATTTGCAGACATGTCATCTCACAGGTGCAGATTTGATTCTCTCGAGCCTTGGATATGGTCCACGTTTGACTCTGTAGCATATGATTAGTAGGGAGATGCTGTGGATCAGTTGCTGCTTTGATGCCAGATTAATGTGAGGATATTTGAGCAGTGGTGTCAATTGGTAAGTCACTTCTATTGCATTATGGCATCTGAAACTCCTTGTCTCCCCTGACGTCTTCTGAGAAAATGCTGCCCAGGTACCTTGACCTCCTCAGCTTGCTTTTGAGCCATGTTCTAGATGTTCAGGTTAAGCAGCCCCTGAGTTCTACCCACTTTCAGAATGGTCGTTTTAGCCGTGCTGATGCGCATACCACATTTATCGCAGGTTGCGTCCAACGTGAATAAACGATTTGGGAGTTTTGCTTCATCTACATTTGCGAGATATTGGTCATCTGTGAATAGCAGTTAGAATTACACTGGTCATCTTTGAATAGCAGTTAGAATTACACTGGTCATCTGTGAATAGCAGTTAGAATTACATTGGTCATCTGTGTATAGCAGTTAGAATTACACTGGTCATCTGTGAATAGCAGTTAGAATTACACTGGTCATCTTTGAATAGCAGTTAGAATTACACTGGTCATCTGTGAATAGCAGTTAGAATTACATTGGTCATCTGTGTATAGCAGTTAGAATTACACTGGTCATCTGTGAATAGCAGTTAGAATTACACTGGTCATCTTTGAATAGCAGTTAGAATTACACTGGTCATCTTTGAATAGCAGTTAGAATTACACTGGTCATCTGTGAATAGCAGTTAGAATTACATTGGTCATCTGTGTATAGCAGTTGGAATTACTATCTGAGTGGTGTGTCGCAGTTTGATAGACCTTGACACAATTTTGTCCATATACATGTTCAAAAGCAGAGGGGACATTACACATCCGTGACGGACACCCTTGGTGATTGGAAACGCTTTTGTGACATCGTCCTCCATACAACCCACATTCTCGTTCTCTTGGTACATAGCTCTCATATTTTAGTAACAGTGATTTTATGTAACATTTGTTTTTTCAGTAACCATTGCCGTTTAACAAACAGTTGCTTTTAATAACTATGACTGTTTAATAACAATTGTTTTTAGCAACTATGGCTGTTTAATAACAATTGTTTTTAGCAACTATGGCTGTTTAATAACAATTGTTTTTAGCAACTATGGCTGTTTAATAACAATTGATTTTAGCAACTATGGCTGTTTAATAACAATTGTTTTTTTCGTTAACTATTGTGTTTAATAACAACTGCTTTTACTAACTACAACTATTTAATAACAATTTCTTTTTTTTTAGTAACTATGGCTATTTAATAACAATTGCTTTTAGTAGCTATGTCTATTTAATAACAATTGCTTTTAGTAACTATGGTTATTTAATAACAATTGCTTTTAGTAACTATGGTTATTTAATAACAATTGCTTTTAGTAACTATGGTTATTTAATAACAATTGGTTTTTTTAGTAACTATGACTATTTAAAACAATTGCTTTTTTTTAGTAACTATGACTATTTAATAACAATTGCTTTTTTTAGTAACTATGACTATTTAATAACAATTGCTTTTTTTTAGTAATTATGACTATTTAATAACAATTGCTTTTTTTAGTAACTATGGCTATTTCATTAGAATTGCGTTTTAGTAACAGTGACTATTTCAGCAACAGTGGCTATTTAGTAACAGTGGCTAATTAGTAACTATGACGATATATTAGAAAAAAGGGGCTATCTAGAAACAGTGGAAAATAATATAAATAAGTATGAGTCAGTGGGTGCTTAGGCACAGGCACACACATAAACTACACTGTGACAAAAACCATCATCATGCTACCCGTCAGAACTTTTGTAAAAGACAACTAAAGGGCGTTGTGCATGGGTCTAGCAACCCTGTCCTTTAAGTGACGGAATATCGCCATTGTAAAAACCTTTTAGTTAGGAGCCTGCTGAGAAATCATTCATTGCACTATACGGGTAACCTCCGGGATGTATGAGTGACCCCAACAAACCCTCTGTCGAGAACATCTTCATAAAGAGGGAAAAACCCAGATACGAAAAGATTCGAAACAAACAACAACAATTGAAATAGAGGCAGTAGCGTATTTTGGTCCCTTATGCAATGTGTGTTTCAATTTTAGAATGCAATAGTCTATCTAATCAATGTTCCTAGAATAACTTTCTCCCAGCATATGTTCAATGAAAATATATTTGTCAGAGAAGGTTTTTTACTATTCAATTCTGTTCTTCCATAATTCTATCAAATAAAAAGAATTTAACTTACAGATGGGAAACAAATACGTCTCATAACACTATTTACACGAATACTGAACAGATCAAGGAAACTGCCGAAGACGGATGTGTCGGACCGAAAGGTGACAATATCGCAGTCAAACTGTAAACTAGCGACACAATGCATTCCGTTCTCCGGACTACATCCTGCTATTAAGATTGAGACCGAACGGAGAAGAAGAAGAAGATCAAGGAATACTCCAACAAGCCAGCCTCCTCCGTGGCAGGGACTGTCCCTCGTGGATGGGACTTTACAGTCACAGCAAACAGTATGGAAATACAGGAGACAGCTGAACAAAACTCACAAGGGCGTCACGCGTATGACTGAGAAGCCAATGAATGAATTTGCACCAATAAATGCTCTCCACAATAACAAATAAATTAGTCTGTACAGGTTTGTAACTAAATTACTTCTGTTACAGGAAAAACCCTCACATTTAAAATAAATGGTGTCCTACTCGCTACCGGGCCTGGTTGTTCCTTATAATTTTTAAACCAATGAACGTAATTCAATAACATTTGACAGGGACATTCCTTGGTGTGTGAGAAACATAATCAGCTCAAATTAAATGTTGTAAGTCGTAAAGATTAGCACCACGACCTGTCTGAAAACGTCTTTTCATGTAAAGGAAGGTGTTTCCCAACACATCAGGAGTGACAGACTCAATCTCAGGCCGCATTTTTTCTAAGTTTCATAAGATTCCTTGGCTTGTTGCGATACACTTTTCACTTGGGCATGTCCCATAGGAAAAAATCAGGTGGGGTCAGGCGATCTTGTTGGCCAGTCCCTTAGAAGTAACAGGATCTTCAAAGAAGGAAGCAATTACAGCAATGTTGGCATTTGAGTTGCTCCATGTGGCTCAGTCCTGCTGGAAATAGCTGGTACGTATTTCCTTGTCGTCCAACATGTTCACAAAATGTTCAAGTCCAATTATATTGAATGGCGTTCATTGGTTTAACGGTTGTAAGAGAAAATCAAAGGCTGGCAGCGAGTGGAACACTCTGTGTATAGACGCACAATAATAGCACATACACACCCACAGACACACAAACACACACACACGCACAAACACTTTTACGACATTTATTATGAGCTGCTTATGTTTCTCACACACCAAGACATGTCCATGTCAAATGTTATTAAATACGTCCATTGGTTTAAAATTTATAAGGGAAACCCAGGGACCGGTAGCGAGTGGAACACCCTGTAGCCGAGTGCGGAAATTTGGGCGCACACATGTCAAAAGTTAGTTCAACGCAAACACCAAGCCGTGACGTCCTTTGTGCCATCCCACTCCTCACATATACTTAGCGTAGGGCTGTTTGCTGCGTTTCTAACTGCACGCAAGTAAAAGGAGGGTATTCTTGAACACTGATCAACATAGAAGTCAGCGGCTATTACGTTAAGTGCAGTGGCGTTTTACATGTAGCGCGGCAATTCACAAAACTGCCAAATAATTTACCTTTTAATTAATACAGATACTCTCATAATATCGTATTTAAATTGTATTTTAGGAGTTTCACTTTGGCAAGTAGTGCATACCTAGCACATGTTTAAAATACGCCACTCATGAAATGCCACAAAAAAAGCCCACAAAGTGGTTTTAGTGCACGCTTCTGTAAAGAAATCAATTGCAATTACATTGAGACAATTCCAGCTAGTGTTTAGTTGAACTGCAGCCTGTCCCACTAATATTTGTATTGTAATACTCTACAGATCAACGAGACGCATATGAAGACTTGAATCCTGCTGAACGCAAACTAATAGCTGGTCATCAGAGAGGGCAAAATAAACTCGCACTAGAAGATCAAGTCAGAAATGTTGACGAGAGAATTCAAGGCCAAGCTTTCGATGACAACCTCGACCATAAAATAAACGAAGCCGTAGAACGCAAAATAGATTATGAGGAAATACATAACATTTTACCCGATATAAAATTCATAGATGACGACGGAGGCGACGAGAACAAAACATTAATTGGGCAAGTTGGCAATTTAAAGAATAAGTATGAAGACAATAAAGACAATGCTAAACAAAACACTAGCATGAAAAAAGAGCGTAAATTTCTCCTTCCCCCAGAATTCTTATTCAAGAACGATAAAGGAGAAGTTATTGGTGTAAAGCATCTACCTAACGGAATACATGATCTAATTGATCTGAGAAAAAATAAAATCATGGAAGACGCAAAAAGGAAAAGGCTTCCATTGGATAATGGAGGTTTTCAAAATGACCAGGCTCAAAATAACCGAAATCCTCAAAATAAGTGGATGCCTGGACAAGTAGGAGTAAACCCGGGACTCAATAAAGGACAACAGGGAGGACAGGTAAAGCCAAAGATGCAAACTTTTGATGAATACTTAAAAGAACAGCGCCGGCTTAAAAATAATCCATTAAACGAGGATGCAGTTCAAGGTCTCAACCCAAATGTTCGTGATAATCAGAATGCACTTGGCGATCCAAACCCATTTCGTGGCAAGAATGGTCAACAACAAGATATCAACCCATTCATTCGTGAGAAAAACGTAAAGAAAAATCCTAATCCGTTTCTTCGTGAGAATAATGTACCACAGGCCAACAAGCAACTTCTTGGCGGGGGCAACCAACAAGATATAAACCCATTTGTTCATGGGAATAACGCACAGAAAAATCCTAATCCATTTCTTCTTGAGAATAATTTTCCAGAGGCCAACAAGCAAATTCTTGGCGGAGGCAACCAACAAGATATAAACCCATTTGTTCATGGGAATAACGCACAGAAAAATCCTAATCCATTTCTTCCTGAGAATAATTTACCAGAGGCTAACAAGCAAATTCTAGGCGGAGGCAACCAACAAGATATAAACCCATTTGTTCATGGGAATAACGCCCAGAAAAATCCTAATCCATTTCTTCCTGAGAATAATTTACCAGAGGCCAACAAACAAATTCTTGGAGGGGATAACCAACAAAATGTCAACCCATTTGCTCGAGGGAATAATATACAACAGAAGCCTAATCCCTTTCTTCGTGGAAATAGTTTACCAGCTGATCAGCAGCTCGATGCTCAGATTCAAGAGAAAAAGCAAGATGGTGTTTTGGGACCTAATAATGCTCAAGTTAATCGGGAGTCTCAGAAACTGAACCAGCAGAATCAAGACAATAGACCTAATATCCATGAGCAAAACGCAGCCAACGGCACACAATCAAACCAATGGCGCATCTACACCAAGGATTTATCAGCGCCAGTTTCAATTGAAGCCAGGTGCTTGGAGTTTAGTTACCCAACTGGATCTGGCCCTATATGTGTCCACCTAGGTGATACGGACCGTAGGGTTTCTTCCAAGATTGCGAGAGACGGGTTTTACGAGGTCGACATCATGAACCAAATTCAATCAATCTTGTCTAGTGATCCAAAAATGGGTTTAATTGATATAGGTAATGTTTTTGACACATTTGTTCTGTTTGTTATGTTATGTTGTGTTGTGTTATGTTATGTTATGATTATCCTGGCACGGACATCGGCGAATTGAATTAGTACTACAGTTGCATCTGTGTCGTATTTTCACGATCTAGTGCACACAGCTGAACTTCATCATTTTGTCGCCCACTCCCTAGCTGCAGATAGTGTCGGTGTTGGTGTGACTGTGAAATGTAGACAGTGGACTATAGTGGACTAGAACATGTCTTCTAGGAGAGATGCCCAACACATCACTCACATGATGAATGATGTACCTACGACCTCTCACGGTTATGGGAAATGCAAAATGCCAGTTTACGGGAAAGGCTTCGGGAGTATACCCTGAGGAGAAATCTGCATACTGTGCTATCTTCAGTCGTTTCGATAATGTCTTACCACTGGCTTAGGGTAGCTCACAACGAGAAAGTGAGGTTGACAAAAGGCGCAGTTTCTTCCTCAATTTAATCCAAATCACCGTGCAAGTCACCCATTTCAGAGGACACAGCAATAGAGAAGACTGTCTACACGGCTGGACAGAGAGAGTGGTCTTCATTATATGTGATGGAATAACATTATACTATGTTATATTATGCCAAACTGTCACCAGTGTACTCCTAGCATCGAAAGGAGTTAAGGAAAGGCGCACAGGGAATACCAATAGAGTTGGATATTGTGGAGATAAAGCAGGGATAGTAAGTGAATAGAAAAGGTAGTACCATAGCACACACTGCCCTCAGGGATGACGTGTTAGAGCCTTCATTGGACTAAGTCAGACTTTGTTTTTGAAGTAGGTTAATCAGTTCCATTTCCTGATGTATTTCCCTTCCTAACAGTAAACCAGGTACACAATTACATCTGGTTCTACTACAGCAAGTGCTCTACGCCAATCAGTCGCTCGTGGTGGATTAGATACGTGATTAAATACAACTATGCAAATATAATCAGACATGGACTGGGTTGGAAGTGAAAAGGTCAAAGGACAAGTGGTTAACAACGATGAAGAGAAGGAAGACTAACGTCCGTGATCTAAAAGATACTGATCAGACATGTTAGTCAGCGCCAGGCAAATTATATTGGTCAAGACCCTTGCTTCAGTTCCCGGTAGCCCATCGTAGAAATTGACGTTTTTCGTGGCGGCATGGCTTATGTGGTGATGGATCGACGTGATCCTCGCAGTAGCGAGCGACACACAGATGAAGCCAAGCATAGCACAACTACCTGGAGGACTCCGACCTGCATTCATCAGCACGATTTGGGTGTGATGAAAGCTTCGACACCCCACCACTTAACGCCCTTTCTAGGGCGCACCAAGGAGTTAACCTACTCACTGTGGGCATTCAGCAACAACGACGATGTTGAAAATCAACTCTGGACATCTGGTCTCGTAGGCGGAGCTTTAAAAGACTACCCCTCCCCAACTCTTCTCTCCCCCTCCTGCCATAAACAAATATTTAAAGTCTCTGGTATCGCTCCGTGTTCCAATGGAAACCATGTGGGTTTAAATGTTGCCTATTGCTCTGCTAGCTGTACCCAGTCGTGATGAGTTCTCTATTCAGTCCACGTCCTTCTTTAAATATGCTTGCCTAGTTCTTCACTGTTGTCATCAACACTTTTGTCACCATACACTGCCTGCATTCTGCGATGAATGTCAACTGGTCGACATCCTTCGGCTGTTAGAAACCGAATCACCGCTCGATGATCAACTCTGGACGGATTCCGTATCACACCCGCCATGTTTTCAACGGTCGGCTGATTAGACTATGAGTCGAAGGATAATCACATTTTGCAATCTTAACGGTTGGTGTGTGCTGTTTACAGCAGAAGTGACGTCATCATGCGCATCGTACGTATGTTTACTTGGTGCAGCTAGGTCTGGTTTCATTTGAACACGCCTCGTCTATTTCTAATGTCACCACCCTCTCATATTATCTCTCCTGGTGACACCAATGACTTTTCTTAGACATTTCAGTTCACACATAATTTTCATCTCATGTGTCTTGGTTAACATCGGTAGCACAGAGTTGGTATAAATAAACTGTTTACCTGGTGTTGCTATGTTATCATACTGATGTTTGTGTGTTTAGGCAGTGGTGACAGATGATAAGTCACAGCAGAGGTTTTCTGACATCAAATTTCAATTTCTTTATCCAGACTTCCATTTTCTGTATAGTGTGTGTAGCGATGCTATTATTATATATGATATCAACTATACGGATGGATCAGCTCTACGTATCTAGTTGGGGCTTCTCAGCTTGAGTAGAGGAATTGATAGTCGATGAGCAGAGAGGTTCATACATAACAGCAATCTTTAGTTCGATGGTGCAGATGGAAGCAGTGACTGCAGATATAAGATGGCTATCTTGGACTTCTTAAACAGGGACAGTCATCGTTTCAAATGCAGTTTTTGCTTCGGAAAGGTAAAAAATGGATGGTTACGCCATGATTGGATGACAGCTGTTAAGGCATCACATCTAGAGCGGCTGGTGTGGCAAGTCAAGTCTTAAGTCTTCATTTTATTTCTTCTTTTACTGTCTTATTTTTCTTCTTCCTCTTGTTTTTCTTCTTTTCTTCTTCTTCTTCTTCTTCTTCGTCTTCTTCGTCAGCGTTCGTTTAGAAAAGAAAGTTGTGCCGCAGTTTTTATTCAGGCTACGATATCTGCGCTTTTCGGCTCAACACATTTCATTTCAGCTAGCCTCTTTGGGTACAGGGTTTGCTGTCCCACTGCGATCCCTATTATCTTAGCCAGACTACACTATTTCAGCCTGTTTCTATGGCTGCCGTTTGGAAGCTGAATAGAGTGTTGTTCAGCTCAGGATCGTTGACCCTGATGCAAGCAGTCAGCTACGAGACGCTGGCTACTATCAGCTCATTCATTGCTGTATCTTCGTACCCAAGTCTTCAGATGTGATGTCAAGTTATGTCTCAAATAAATTTGATAAAAACACATAAAGTACACTATTAGTAGTTGCCCATTACAAGTTAAGATGACAACAGCGCCAGGTCTACATAGACCTGACACTTTGACGTGCGCTTAAATAGATTTAAGTGGGAAAGGTTTGCGCTGCCGTCAACCTCATTCTCTCTTCCTGAACTATCTTGGCACAGCTGCAAGACGTAGTCGAGACGACTGGAAATAGCACTAGCTGCAGATTTTTCCTTAAGGTTCACATCGCAAATCTTTCCGTTGAACAGGTTGCCCGGAAGTCAGTGACACTTACGCTACGGTTTTGATGTTTTCCTGGTGTGGTGTCTGCGCCATTTCCTATTTATGTTTATATCGACGTTTAACCTTCAGTTCCACTAAAACTTCGATTGATGTCTTTCTTTATAGTCTCAAATTTAGTCCTTCCAATTTCGGTCATAAGTCTGTTTGACAGCAAAAAAGGTTTAATGATAAGTCCAACATTGTAAACTAGCAGGGGGAGCTAACCTGGGAGAAATCTGATGAGATGACCAAACAAACATGCTACAAGAAGCAACAAACGGTTTTGGGGATTACATTCAGTAAATACTAAGGGACTAATAGTACGCAGTAGTTTCGGACAGATGGAAGGCATCTCATCTAGAAGAAGGGAAACTTTGATTTCAAACCATCTGAAGCCTTGCAGATAAGATACTGGTGTATCGTGTCGGGTTTTGTCAGATATGGCTGTGCAACCTGTGTTCTGTTAGTTCTGGATGTTGGTCGGCGTCTACCAAACCTGACAACCGACAATGTGCGAAAGAGCACACACAAGAGGATACAACGCCTTATCCTAGACCGAGAAAAGGCAACCTCAGCTGAGTGTTGTGACAGGGCATACCAGGCCCTTAGCCTTGGTTGTCAGTTGGTCTAGAAGTGAAGTCCTGTCAGGCGAACAGATATAGCATTGCTCTGCTGATCCTGCAGCTTGCCTTGTTCCAAATGTATTAGTATCAGCTTTCTCTTGGAGCAAACAAGGCAGACCGAGAGAGGAACCTTACTGCATGGGCAACACGTGGTCTCTATATTTTTGCCTGTTCGATAGTGCAGATGGAAGCAGTGGCTGCAGCTATAAGATGGCTATATTGGACTTCCTTAACAGTGACAGTCATCGTTTCAGATCCAGTCCTTGCTTCGGAAAGGTAAAAAAGGGGTAGGCAACACATGGTCTCTATATTTCTGCCAGGGTATTGTGTTAAAAGCACAATTACTATCGTCTGACAAATCGAAAAGAGCCAATGATGAATAGTTTAAGTCATATATGCTTTATATTTCCAAAAACTCAATTAATCGCTAACTAGCAGATGCTAGCAGAAAATCTGTCAGCTAGTGGAACTGTAATATTGATTCAATCTTAAATAAGATTTCAAACAGAAAATTAGAAGAAAGAAAAAAAATCTCGTCTAGGATTTAAACAATGGACCTAGGCGAAGGATCACGAACCCTAGAACACAGTTTCGTATGAAAATAGTTTCGCAAAAGAAGCAAGCAGTGTTTTGACTAGCTACAGACATAAAGACGATCTGTGTCGCACAATAATCACCTCGCTTTATTGATTACCAAAAATGAGCTCGCTCTATTGCGATGAAAACGGCAGCTGTTTCCAGATCTGAACTATTTACTTATTGACGACAAAATATAATGTAATGTATTCATCAGATTTTTAACACAAAATCAGGAGAAAAATATTATGGCACATCCGTGTTTTGAACCACAGGCCTTCTCGCACTGCAAACGAGAAACACGTGATTCAATCATTAGGAGATTTGATTAGCCAATCAAATCACCCCTGCATACTTTGGATAATAAAACTAAAAATAATAATAATAATAATAATAATAATAATAATAATAATAATGTTCGCTTAGGCGTCTGAGGCCTGTTGCGTCGGATGAACACCACCATGTCCAGTTGTAACAGCGTGCTGCCAGGCCTCCTCTAAGGTATATGGGGAGGCTGCTACCTGTTGGAGCCACGTGTTTCGAGGACGACCTTTCCGGCGCTTCCAGCCAGCAGGGTGGAGGCCGCTAGCACTGTTGACTGTCTTTTGAAGAATCTGGTGAGCTGGGACCTCCTTGTCCAGTCGGACAACATGACCGAACAGGGAAATGCGGCGACGTTCCAGGATAACCAAGACAAGGGGGGGGGGGGGATGTGTCCTCACAGAAACATCTACATTCCGGACGAAATCGTGCTAACGAATGCCAAGGATGTCGTCGCTGATTACACATATGAAAGGCCTCAAGTCTCGAGGTGTCGCTTTTTTCAGCGTCCAGGTCTCGGAGCCATACACGAGGATACGTACAGGAAATAATAGAGTGATGTTTATGTATTACGCATGCGCTGGCGGATTGCACTTCTATTTCAGCAAAACATTTCATCAAATTAATGCTCAAAGTCGCAAATCTCCAAATGAAACAGAATGAGGAACAACGACATTTGCAAAAAGGATCGGTTCTATACTGTGTGTTGAATACATGTTCAGAGCGATGGTTCCGTCGTGGCATCAAAATGTTCCACATTCCGCTTCCCCTAGCGTTCTTACAATGCCCAACAGTACGGCTTCCGAGCGAGAGAGCGACCAACAGGAAGCTTTAAATTAATTTTAGAGAATGCAAATTAGATATTAGAAAAAAATTGTTTAGCCTGAGAGTAACAAATGCTTCGATCACATTACCACGAGAAAAAGTGGGGGCAGGGTCAGTTAATGTTTTCAAAAATAGATTAGATGCACTGAGTTATTTTTAGATTGAACTGAGTAGAAGAAACTGGTTGTTTACAGACTACAGAGTCTTCTAAACCAGTATAAAGAAGTGAAGTTTAGGTGGATATGCAAAGTAAAGACGGGTTGACAGTGACACGGGTTGACAGCGTCACGGGTTGATGACGTCAGACTTGACTCATCTGACCATAGAGAGACGCTTTAGGTTCCCTGCGGCTATCAGGGTACGACTGAAAACTGATTACTAAACTGAGTCGCAAGTCGAGTCAAGCCGTGGATAGAAAATGCTAGAATCCAGCCTCAAGTCGAATACGACTAAGTGCGACTCACGTCTAAGTCTATCCACTCAAGTAGACAATTCTGTTAGTAATAGTTTGTTAATTTATGTTTAATTAATGGTTTCCGTAATAAATGGACAATTTTAAGTCTTGTAACGATAAGCAACAACGGAGATTGTTAAACAGAAACAAAGAAGAATAGTCATGGCACTGCAGAGGTTATCTAAAATGAAAAACGTACGGCATAAGATTAACGAAATGACAAAAATAAAGATTAGAAGGTATTGCATCGTCGGCCACATCAAACGCCACAGTGACCTGCAAAGAACGATACTGGAGGGAATTACACTTGGCCAAAGAGGCAAAAGCAGACAGACGAAAATGGAAAAGGGACATTACAGAGGCTCTGGGGTTGACAGTGGCAGAGACGGGAGAGCTTGCCGGTGGTCGAGTGTCTTACAGATTGACTGTCATGAGAGCGACGTTCTGCAAAGGACATGCTGAATGATGATGATGATGATAAGTATGATGTTGATGATGATGACAGTGGTATGCTACCAAAAGGCTCACCTGGAATGTTGTTAGGCTAGAAGACAGCTGAGTAGAATAGTCTAGTGTTCTCTCTGACAAACTACTTCGCCTTGCAGTTAAAGAGGCGTGCCTAATTAAATAACTGTGTAAGTCGAGAAAATGTTGGACGGAAAAATCTGATTTGCATTCTATTGCTTTGTTCTTGTCGTCATATTTTAAAATCTTTGGTTGATGATTGGCAAAACGAATAGTGACTATCACGTCTGATGATTTTGTTAAGGGCAGCTACAAACGTTCTCATCTCCCCTTGGTCTGTAGTCATCTTTTATTGAAGTGTTATTTCGAATGCCCGCAATGAGTAGGTTTACTCTTCTGTGTCCCCTCAAACGGACGTTAAGTGACGGGCTGCAGTAGTTTTCCTCACATCACGAGCGTGCTGATGAAGGTGAACCGAGCCCTCCAGGAGGTTGTGCTATGCTTGGCTTCATCTGCGTGTCGCTTACTACTACCAGGATCACGTCGATCATCACCTCGTTAGCCAGGCTGCCATGAAAACAACCTTTTTCCAGGGAGGGCTACTAGTCAGCCTCGATGAGGGTCTTGGCCAGTATATTTTGTCTGACCCTGACTAACGTGTCTGATCAGTATGTTGTGCCTGACCAGATGTTAGTCTCTCCCTCCCACCCCCCGCTTTCATAGGGTTACCCAGCTCTTGTTCATGATTTCATGCACGTATTTGTGGTTCTTTGCCAAGTTATCTTATGTCAGCTTCTCTTTCGTCTTCGCTTTGGGGGGGTCTTCGGTGCGGGGGCTCTGGTGAATTTATCAATGTTCTTGGATGTTTGTTGTCTGTAACGATTTTGTTGATCAGATTCCATGATCAATAATTCTAGGAGGTCTGAGGCTGTTGTTCCGACAACGAGCAGAAACAAGAAAGGTTCTAGCTCTTACTGATCCCAATTGAAAATAGTATGTGGCTTCAAAAGCATTGTTATCCACAAGAACTGTCATAATATTAAGTTGGGTTTTCCAGGTGACCTCACCACAGAAAAATCAGAGACCCAGTACAATGCCATCTCCAATACCTGATATCTTGTTGATTTCTGCAGGCGCGGGGCTGGGTGTTTTCACCATTGCTGCCGCTCTCTTAAGCAGAAATGTGCTTGCAGTTGAGCCTCTGAAAGTCAATTGTGATATGTTGCACAAGAATGCAGTGGAAAATCATGTGAGTTTCAATTAATTCTACTCTATTACTTTTCGCAATCCAATTCTATAAAAACACATTTAGGTAATGATTCGGTGTGTCTCTTTGTTTGTTATATTTGGTGATTTGTTCATGTTTCATCTATTTTTGTATGTATGCAATATTATTTACTATTTCTTGTTTGGTCTAATCTATTTTATAATTGACATGCAATGTTGCACACTTTCCTGACACAGCCTGTTTTGCCGGCGTTCTTCAATCGCTCATTTTACATCACGTATTGTTTTTTGTTTTAATGTGTTATGGTCGGGTTTTTTTTCACCCGACGAAGGCCTTGTGGCCGTAACGTGTGCATCGTTTTGTTGTTTACCTAACTGCGCTATTATCTATATATGAGGAGCGTTCAAATCAAACCGGGAATTTTTGTTCTAGTTCTTCCCGAATGAGTTATAGCGAGCAGGAAGCTACTATCATTAGTTAGGGGGCTCTTGTGTCCTATTACTGCTAGGTAGCCAACTTGGCATAGGCCAGTCACGTGACAGATAGTAAAAATGGCATACACCACTGTAAGTGCTTGCATGGAACAGCGTGTTGTGATAAAGTTTCTTATGAAATTAGGCGTGAAACCTACGGACATTTACATTAGACTGCAATCACAATACCGTGAAGACAGTGACAGTCAACCACAGTAAGACATTGGTATGGTGTAAACGTTTTAGAGAAGGCCGCACATCTGTCAGTGATGAACCCGGCCGAGGTGGTTCTCAACCCATCCCAGTCATTTATGTGAATATTCAGATTGTGGAACGCCTTTTCCTGGAAATTCGACATAACCTGTCGCGAAATTGCACTAGATGCAAATCTATTTCTGGGAATGGTGAACAATATTATTCACGAGCATTTGCATTTTCGGAAGGTTAGTGCACGTTGAGTGCCAAGACATCTTTCCGCTTTTGACTGACAGAGAAAAGTTTACGCCTGCACTGAATTGAAGGAACGTTTTGACATTGAAGGCCATGCCTTTTTGGATCACTTCATTACATGGGACGAACCCTAGGCGCATCAGTATACTCCTGCATAGAAACGAGCAGCCAAGAAGCAGAAGTGATGGCAATCCCCATCACCCACAAAAATGGGGACAATTGCGTTTGCAGGTAAAGTGATGGCGAGTGTTTTCTGGGACAAACTTGGCATCGGTCATGTTGATTTTCTACTTCGTTGTACCACTATCAACAGTGAACGCATTTTGAGTGATGTGCATAACCGTCTGTGGAAAAAATTGTCTGGTCTGATCATAAAGCGGGTCTTGGTTATGTAAGATAACGCTCGATCTCCTACAGCGCATCGGACTATGTGCTATCTGCAGCAACTCGTCTTGGAGGCATTGCTACATCCACCGTACAGCTAAAACCTTGCTCCAAGCGAGGTTCACCTGTTTGGACCCCTAAAATAAGTCCTTCGAGGTCAGCATTTCAGCACTGATGACGAAATGAAAAATGCTGTCCTGGATTGGTTCAGACATACGGACAAAGCGATCTACACTGAAGCTTTTCAAGCATTACTTAAACGATGGTATAAGTGCATAAACGTTGCAGGAGATTATGTGAAAACAATTAATGGCATTTTGACTGCTTGAAAATTATTTTTTTTTATTGCACAAAAAGTCCCGGTTTGACTTTAACGCACCTCGTATGTTTCTATCGACATAGACTATAAAAGAGTCATCATTACACTAGGATCGTGCCGTAAGAGCAGCAAACATTGGGATCTAGCGTCTCAGACTAGAAGACGTTTGAGTCATACTCTTCCTTTAACAAATGAGTCATTCAATAATCACCTTCTTCAGCAGATGAGTCATACAATAATCACTTCCTCTGACAAGTGCGTTATACAATAATAAACTTCCTCTGACAGGTGATTCATACAATAATCATTTCCTTCGACAGATGAGTCATACAATAATAATTTCCTCTGACAAGTGCGTCATACAATGATCACTTCGTCTGACAGGTGGGTCATACAATAATCACTTCCTCCGACACATGAGTCATTCAATAATAACTTCCTCTGACAAATGAGTCATACAATAATAAGTTCCTTCAATAAGTGAGTAATACAATAATAACTTCGTTTAACAGATGAGCCAGTCAATAATCAGTTCCTTCAACAGGTGAGTCATACAATAATAGCTTCCTTCAACAGGTAAGTCATACAATAATCAGTTCCTTCAACATGTGAGTCATACAATAATCGCTTCCTCTGCCAGATGAGTCACACAATAACCACTTCCCGTGACAGATGAGGCAACCAATAATTACTTCTTCTTCCAAATGAGTCAAACAAAATCACTTCCTTCAACAGGTCAGTCATACGATAATCACTTCCTTCAACAGGTCAGTCAAACAATAATCACTTCCTTCAACATGTCAGTCAAACAATAATCACTTCCTTCAACAGGTCAGTCATACAATAATCACTTCCTTCAACAGGTCAGTCATACAATAATCACTTCCTTCAACAGGTCAGTCATACAATAATCACATCTTTCAACAGGTCAGTCATACAATAATCACTTCCATCTACCAATAAACCCATATATAAATAATATTTTCTGTCTCCAGGTAACCAACAGAATTGTGCTTGTCTCGCAAGCCCTGGACAATGACTCGTATGTGGGGCTAATTTCACCGATAAACGATTTAGGAGGTTATAGCGAGATGAAAATCTCCAGACTGCCGTCAGATTTCAGACAGAAAGGTCTACCTCAAGCATCAGAAATCGGTATGAGCTTAAACGTGTTCTTTTTAAAAGCTTTTGTTTATCTTGACATGGCGGAGAACAACGTTTTAGTGGTCATATGCCTGTAGACGTCCACGGGGCCACCAACCTATTTCGATGCGAGATGAGCTGACCAAAGACCTAGGCCCGCATTGGTAAGCATTGCAAAAGATCGATACGCATACAGAATATTGTTTTCCTGGCATTCGGCATATTTGCCCGGATGCGTGACGGTTGCGAGTTCTTCTATTTCTCAAATTTTAATCAACTTTCCAATTATCTAGAGAACTGAATTTGTGTAGATACGAAGGCAGTTGATAAAGAAACCGAAATTTTTTTTTTAAATGTCTGTATTTACAATTCATTAAAACTTGTCTCCTTCAAATAGTTTCTTCCAGTGTTGATAAACCGCTTCCAACGTATTTTGCCATCTTTGTATGCGTCCTGGAGCTCATTTTCTAGAATGTTGTTGTTGTGAATGTCCACAATGAGTATGTTCACTCTGTTGTGCGCCTTGAAACGGACGTTTAGTGGCGGGTTGTAATAGCTTTCTTCATATCCCGAACGGGCTAGTGAAGGTGGACCGGGTCCTCCAGGCGGTTGTGCTATGCTTGGCTTCATCTGCGTGTCTCTCAATCACATCGATCCCTCACATCGTTAACCAGACTGCCAAGAAGGACAGCCCGTTTCCAGAGAGGACTACAAGGAAATCGAGGTGAGGGTCTTGGCTATTATGTTTTGGCTAACCAGGTGTTAGACGTCCTCCCGCCAGTAAAATACAGAACTTAATGATTTAAGAGCAGTACTCTGTCAACTATGCCAGCAGTCCGCACCAAAAAGAGTAGTGGTACAGTGGGTTCCATCCCACTGTAACATTCAAGGCAACGAGGAGGCAGACAGACTGGCAAAAGAAGGGGCAAGGTTACCACAACCAGATTCTAATGTGACCTACGAAGAGTCCAAAAGGTTTATTAGGGCCAGATACATGGCCAAATGGGAAACAGAGCATACTGGCTACACACAAAAATGATGCTTATTACCAGTTGAATGGAAGAGAGCAGATCGTGGTCTTCAGACTCCGCACAGGCCACAACAGACTGATGTACCATATATTGAATAAATTGAAGATAGGTGGCTCTGACGAATGAACCTGTGGTACAGGGAAAATGACCGCTGAACATCTGCTGCAAAATTGCCCGACATACGAGGATCAGAGAAAGTCAATGTGGCCATCACCAGTGCCAACACTAGACAAGCTCTATGGTAGTGTCGACAACCTCAGGATGACAGCTGCTTTCTTCGAACACATTCAAGTTGACGTCTGACAGCGTACGAAGAGGAAGAAGAAGACGTCCTCCCCCGTTTGGGGGGGGGGGGGGGATAGCGTGAATGTGTATGTATATATTTATAGTAAATGTTCACAGCATCGGCATATGAGAGTGATTACAACGTTTGTCTCCTCCTGTCTCAAAAGGAACTAATTCGAACTCCCATTGTGAAATTATGTAGTCTACCCCAGATGTAAATGAGGTCCACATCTGCAGTTAAGGAAGTCAAGGCAGCGATGAAGTGGACTGGCCACTCTACCTACAACAAAACTTCTGCTATGAAGTATTGCTCTCTTTATCCCCGACATAATTGCCTGATATGGTACAGCTTTTCCCCCTTTTAAATTGGAGGCTTATGATGATGATATGATAGCAATGATGGTGATAATGATCATACTAATGATGATGATATGATGGCATTGATGGTGATAACGATCATAATAATGATGATTTCTCCTTTTTGCACCAAGTGACGCAAAGGATTCATCACTATAGCTGACCTTCTTATATTAAGCATGTATCCGAAGATCTGCAAAAGCCGTTTGATAGCAATGGTTTTGTATACGATCAAGTTGCTTGTCTCAAACACAATCTTCTTTAGTGGTCATTTTATGACAGGCTTGATAGGTTACAATAGTTTTATTCTTTTTTACCATCTGGGTACGACTCGAGTGATTGCTAAATCTTTTTTGAATAATCTTGTATCAACAAGGCCGCCATTTTTGTCTCTTCCAACAGTCAATGTGACCACATTAAACAACATAGCGTGGGCATCTCCAGTGCTGCGAGCTGTTCTCAAGTTGGACGTTAGTAATGATATGGAGTCAAACATTCTGGAAGCGAGTAAGTACAAAACTTTAACTTTATGTTTTGTTTTTTCTTGTTACGGTTGCTTCTACGCGTTCTGAATGTAATAGGAACCTACCGTTCAGGACTTCTGCCAATAAGATTATAACAATCAAATAGGTTAGCAGCTTTAAGAAGCGACGTTCTGAAAAGGACATGCTGCTGACGTTACTTTACTGCCCTCCCATTGTCACCACTTAACTTAACCTCTTTATGCTGGTTTAGAAGACTGCAGAGTCTGTGTACATTCAGTGTCTTTTGCATGCAGCGGATCTAAAAACTTCCTATACGCATCCAATCTATTTTTGAATGCATTAATTGACGTTACCTGTGTCAATGCATTCCAAGCATTCACCACTCTCTAATTAACAAAATATTTCCTAAAATCTAATCTGGACTTATCTTTAATTAATTTGTAACTGTGCCCTCTTGTTCTTGTAGGCGATCGTATTTTGAAAAAAAATTTCTTATAGTCTAATTTATCCTTTCCTTTGATTATCTTATAAACCTGTAATAAATCACCTCGAATTCTTCTCTATTCAAGAGAATGTAGGCCGGTTTTTAAAAAATACTTCCTCAAAACTGTAATTCTGGAATCCCGCTATCATTTGTGTCGTTCTTCTTTGTATCCTTTCCAGCATGTTTATCTCCCCTCTACAATAAGGACTCCACACCTTAACACAGTACTCTAATCTAGGTCTAAGTAATGCTTTACACAATTTGACTATCACTTCCATGCTCCTATGTTTAATATTTCTTTTCACCCTACCTAACTAACATTGCATTTGTATTTTTCACTGCTACCTGGATTTGCCCACTCACCTTACCTGAATGATCCATTATAACCCATAGGTCCCTTTCCTTTTCTATCCTTCTAATATTGTGCTCTCTAATTCTGTAATTATGTTCCATATTGGATCTACCCATGTGTCTAGCTGTAAATTTTTTTACATTAAACTCCATTTGCCAGCTCTCAGACCATTCCCGAATGGGAATTGTGTATATATATACATAGAACAAAATTGGTTCCCAAACCGAGCCCTGTGGCACTTCATTTTTGATTTCACACCACTCAGAGTACTTCTTATGTATGCCTTCTTCCTGTTAACCAATTTAAATTCATTTGGCAACTTATGCCATGTGATTCTAACTTTCTAAACAATCTTTGGTGAGGTACTTTATCAAAAGCCTTTGCAAAATCTAGAAAAGAAACATCCACTGGCTTCCTTCCATTTATCTATTTGGTAACCTCCTACGCGATTTGTTAAGCGAATTTCCCTTTAGTTAACCCATGCTGACTATTTTTGATTAGATTAAACTTGTCTAAATGCATTATAATGTATTCTATGATTATTGACTCTAACATTCTACGGACCATGCTCGTTAAACTCACGTAAATTATGTTTTCCCTTTTTGAACAAGATTATCACCCCTGCGTCTTTCCAAACCCCTGGATCAATACCCTTTGCAAGTGATTGAGAATATAATATAGCCAATGGTTTTGCAAAGAGGGCTCTAATTTCAAAAAACAATTTTGGATAAATACCATCTTGGCCCGGACATTTATCCACTTTCAATCCCTCCAACTGTTTAAAAACCAAATTCTTCCGAAACGCAGATAATCTTAATCCCTCTGTAACCATGTAACCATATCTGTGGGCTCTAGGATCTTGGGGCAGTCTTCTTTTGTGCAGACTGGGCCAAAGTACTGATTGAGTAGATGGTTCCCAAGAGGAAAATAATATGACCTCTGTCACTTTCAAAGGATGTCCTAAAAGACGAATACAGAAGGATGTGCTTGGAGCTGGCAACCTCATCTTGTAAACAAAAAATTGCCATTATAACCAGCCACTGAAAAACATGGATACACAATGCCGTTAAAGTGATATGCTGCAGTTTAAACCTGTGCGTTATATTGCAACGAAGGGGAGAATGATTGCAAATGATTGGAAACAGGCTTCCTTAAAGGTCGTCAGTTGCAGTGGTGGCCTAAGCTTCACATTAGAGCGAAAAGATGATTAAATGAAAACACTTGGAAACAGACTTCCTTTAAGGTAGAAGCAGTGGTGCATGGTTCACATCGGGGCGAAAAAGTGAATTCTGCTTCCTCCTTGGTGTTGGTTCTGAATATGACGTTGTGACGTTGTTTCCTACTGCGATGTTTGGGCCTTTCGGCCTGACAAATCCAGGTTCAATACTTATTTGCTTTATCTCTGCGATTCATATGCGCTTAGCCAGACTTCACAAGTCTAGCCTATTTCTAGGGTCGCCACATTTAGGCGTAATTGAGTATGGGTCAGTTATAGTTGCCCGGCCCTTGATGCAAGCAGCAAACTATGAGTTGCTTGTTGCTGTCTGCTTATCCATTGCCGTATTTTCGGCCTCTAAAAGGTGAATGGTGACGACATCACTACTTTGTTTTGGTAGAGGATGATGTGTGTACCTATTACCCGAAGAGCTATTCCATTGGCAGCATAGCTACTATCATGGTCAAGTTCTAAGAGTTATTGTTGATGGTGGAAGCTTTTCGTGATGAGCTTAGTTAGCGTTTGACGACGCTTCTTTGGTTGCTCGTTACAGTGACTCTACTTACATCCTGACTTATATCTGAGCTAAGGTTGTTGTTGTTGAGGGAATGCTCAAATGGGTAGACTTACCTTTTTGGGCGTTCTGAAAAGGACGTTTAGTGACGGTTTGGTGTGGAATCCAAAGCGTCTGAGAAACGTAGACCTGGCTCCTCCAGGAGGTTCTGCTTTGATTGGCTTCACCTGCGTGTCGGTCACTACTCAGGGGATCACGTAGATCCCTCACTCCGTTAGCTAGCCTGTCATAAAAATAGCCCGTTTACAGGAAGGGCTACGAGAAAGCCAAGGTGAGGGACTTGTCCAGTATGTTTTCACTGACTCTGACTAATGTGTCTGGTCAGTATGTTTTGTCTGAACCTGCCTAACATATTTGATCAGTATGCTTTGTCTGACCCTGACTAACATGTCTGATCAGTATGTTTTGCCTGACCAGACGTTAGTCTTCCTTCCCTTGAGGTAAGATAATGATGAATCTCAGTCACATGGCAACAATTGCCGTCGGGAATGAAGATAACTCTTCATGTACTAAGCAGCAGCTTATGTGAGGTGAGGTGGCAAGTTTCCTCCCTTGCTGTTTTTAACCGTCCCGTATTCAAACGTCAGGCACCACTCTACAACTGGTTCGACTCGATGAGCGGTGATACCTGACACGAACCACGGCATGAATTTGTTTCTTTCCGTACGTGAACTCGAACCACTGGCACGCTGTAATCCCAGTCTAGTAAGCCAGCTCACTGTCGACTATGCTTCACGCTGCACATGTTTGAGAAGATGTACCGAAGTCATCCTGGCAATAGTGTTATGCAACGCACCTCATTACTTCGAATATTTGGAAACCTGGTTCTCAAATAAGCAGGTGATTGTCGACTGTCGTGCAATTGAAGACTATCGGTAACTTCTGATTTTCTGCAATTCTTACTTCCTGCGGCTGACTAGGCCTGGGGGAAGGTAGAAATGTCATTACTTTTTAGAAGTGTTACCTGACACGTCTAAGAGTTTGCTTTTTTTTAAATAGATTTTCAACATTCTATGCATCTTTTGCGTGCACAGTATGTTGACGGGATGTCCAACCATTTTTTCGTCAATATCCTTTGCTCTCACCTTAGATGAAGCCAAGGGACGCTTTAAACTTGTGATATATATGTAAACCCCACGGTTTCGCGCTTTCTTTTCATGAGAGCCAAGCGCATTTAACTGTCAGCTATATCGACCCCTCAGTGCAGACAGCATTATGGGAATTACGGTGTCGCTCTCTACCTTGTTGGTCAGTCTGCTGTCACACAGCATATTCCCAGAAACTCCGAAAAGATCATGAGGCGGTGGTGGGGGGGGGGGGGGGAAGTTGGGGGTGGGTAGTCTTAAGGATGCTCAAAAATTGATGGTGAAGCCCAAATTGACCGTCATTTTCAGATGACAACGGAATCTTTGCGGAAAGGAAAGGGAGGGGGGGGGGGGTGTTAAGCTAACAAGCAAGTAACGATAGACAGTGTTCGCATGGTTTATCTTACAGCATAATGCATTAGCCCACAATTGCGAATGACTGTGAAATTTAACGTAAAGTGCAAATGTGGCTAAGACAAATGAACCAACGACTTCTATGCTGCAGGTTTTGGTGTACTGATGAAGCAATTGAATAATTTATAAATGTTGGTGGAAATTATATAGAGAAATAAGGTACAATGTATGTACAATAATAAATGTTTTTCAAGTTTTCATTTAAAAAAAGATTAAATTATCATTTATGATCTATTAACTGACTTCCTCTCGTATAAAACTTATTAGTTATAAGCGATACCGATTTGATGTCATAATTAATTAATTGATGGTTGTTTTTGTTTCTCATTTAGGTTCAGAATTCTTTGGAAAAATTGAGGTACCTTACATTATAATACATTGGTTCTTGGGCCAGAATGTACAACCTTATGCCAGGATGATGAAACAGCTTTTAGAATTAGGCTACGGTCCCAAGCGCACATGGGATGGCCCGGATGCCACACTTGCTGATATGCGAACAAGGCACAATTACATGTTATGGAAGAAGAGAGGGTAGAGCACCGAAACTCGATAGACGCTTCACGTTTACACAAAGACGAATCTCTGGTTCCTCCTCTCCTGCCTCTTGTCTTCATGTTCTTCTTCTTTTATCTTCTTCTTCTTTATTTTCTTCCTTTTTCTTTTTGTTATCATTTGTCTTATTTTCATTCTAAGTAAGCTTTCAGATGCCATCTTTAACACACATATAAAGTGACCAGTATGAGCTTATATACATCTTCATATAGTATGTAGATGAAATGTACTGGCTATGGACAATTGTACTTTCTCTGCTCCTCAAATGTTTGGCACATTTGAGCAAATATTAGTCAGACACTGTATAAGTGCCACAACTACATTACTGGGTAGGTCCTTACTTTAGGTGAATACATTTGAGCAAAAATATTAGTCAGACACTTTATAAGTGCCACAACTATATTACTGGGTAGGTCCTTACTTTAGGTGAACACATTTGAGCAAATATTATATTCACTAGAAACTTTATTAGTAATTTATCTACATTAATGTGTAGGTCTTTACTTTAGATGAGTACATTAGAAGCAAATATTCGCCAGATACTTATGAGTACTATAACTACAATACTGGGTAGGTCCTTACTTTAGGTGAACACATTTGCGCAAATACTATATTCGCCAGACACTTGTGAGTACTATAACTACAATACTGGGTAGGTCCTTACTTTAGGTGAACACATTTACGCAAATACTATATTCGCCAGACACTTGTGAGTATTAAAACTACAATACTGGATAGGTCCTTACTTTAGGTGAACACATTTACGCAAATACTATATTCGCCAGACACTTGTGAGTACTATAACTACAATACTGGGTAGGTCCTTACTTTAGGTGAACACATTTACGCAAATACTATATTCGCCAGACACTTGTGAGTACTATAACTACAATACTGGGTAGGTCCTTACTTTAGGTGAACACATTTACGCAAATACTATATTCGCCAGACACTTGTGAGTACTAAAACTACAATACTGGATAGGTCCTTACTTTAGGTGAACACATTTACGCAAATACTATATTCGCCAGACACTCATAAGTGCAACAACTTCATGGGTATGTCCTAACTTTATCTTGTTGAAAAGATGGTGTATTAATATTTGTTAGTCTTTCGTGTGAAACCTAAACATTATCATGTGTTTGTTTTTATTGATCTGATAATATGCATCATTGTTTGGGGGCGGGAATTCGCCTCACCTATTAATCTCTTCTATAAAATCCATGTTAACCCATTGGTCACTCTGTAATACTGTTTAAATCAATCTGGGACAAGTTTTCATCTTTCTTTGCATTTCAAGCAAATTTATTGAGTTTTTTAACCTCTGATTTATACTAACTGTTCTGGAATACCAATAAAGCCTAAACGAGTTGAAATAAGCAGGAAAGATGATTGGCAAAAACAGAAATTATAAAAGAGAATAATTTCAACTCAACACTTTCTGTCCTACGGGACAGCTGCGAATGGAAATTGAGCCCATTTAAAATGCCAATGGGTATGTATACCTAGGCCAGGAAATCAACAACATCCACAACATTGATGAGGATATCTCACGCAGAAGACCGGCGGGCTGGTTCAGCTTCAACCGCATTAAACCAATACCCCAGCAGATGACTGACGTTAATACGAGGATTCACGCCTTCAATGGCATAGTTATTCCAGCAAATGGTATATGGATGCGATGATTGGAGTCTACACACAACAGATGCAGAGAAGCTTCGCATTACGGACAGAGCAATATAGCGAAGAATCCTAAATATTTCCACACACACACAAAATCCTAAATAGCGATATCCACGACCAAAATAGAGTTCCTGGATGTTGTCGACTCTGCATCAATTGGAAAGTACAGATGAGCCGGTCACGTGGTCCGCGTGACTGACGATAGATGGACGAGGAGGCTGTCTTTCTTGGTGACCATACACGCGACGGCCTACCACCGAGGATAGAGAAATAATCTGCATCACGCCTTTTGACCATCATGGTACTCCAGGGCGAAGGACAGACACAGAAGCAGCTTTTGGCTACCTGGCATCATGCAGCTTTTGGCTACCTGGCATCATGCAGCTTTTGGCTACCTGGCATCATGCAGCTTTTGGCTACCTGGCATCATGCATCTTTTGGCTACCTGGCATCATGCAGCTTTTGGCTACCTGGCATCATGCAGCTTTTGGCTACCTGGCATCATGCAGCTTTGCCTCAATGAGTACCAGGATTCAAGGAATTCAAATAAGTGGAAATGATGTCCAGCGCTGTCCGGATAATTATGAAAGTAGTTATATTTTTTTCAACCCGGCTCCCCAATGCACTTCCCTCATTCACATTCCCACTGCCATCTCTCCTCATCCCTCAACCCATCCATGTATTTCCGACCTCCTCTCACCCATCATTATGTCCATCTCATGTCTGTCATCTGGCCCATTTCCACCTTCCACAACACGCGTCTCTCTTCCCCTCCACCTCTTACAAATGAACCCAACCATCTCTTGCCACTCTCCCACCAATCTGTCTTCCCCCCCCCCCCAACTTCCCGTCACCGCGTCCATCTCTTCCACCTCCCTATTAACATTCCAGACACCCCCCGCCCTTTTAACCCGCTCATCCGCGAAACCAGTTCTCCTGACTTTAAAACAACCATCAAACGCTAGTCACTTTCCAGCTATCAACCCGCTCATCCTCTCGTCAACCTCTAACCCCACCCCTCGATCCACAGATCCATTTCACCCTCTTCCCCCTTCTCGGTCTTCCAAGCTGTGTAGAACACCAAGAGCATCATCTGCTCGTGCCAAGCTTCTTGATAAATCCAAATTAAATCACGGTGTACCAATAAATAATCATTTACATAATTCTGCAGGTTTGGTTACCTGTATACCTTTTTTGACGGATAATTGTCACATCTGTTATCAATTATTGGGGGTTACTGTCAAAATTAAATTCACGAATTGTCAACATTACGTAGTACAAACATCACTTAGTAGCTCGTAGTCTCGGTACTACATTTTGTTCTGGTATTTATTTATTTATTCCTACATTGTGTTACCAATGTCAATTTTGGTCCTTGCTAGCAACCCATAAGAGTGAGATCCAGAGATGTGAGATGCGCTCTGTGAGGAGTGCAGCCAGAAAGACAATTCGTGACCGAATCAGCAACACCACGCTGAGGCAGACATCGGAGACAAACCTAGTTAGCGCATACATTGACTCTCAACAAATCAAGTGGATCTGGTCATTTAGTCAGGGTGCATTATGATCAGCCGGAATTAAGAGCATATCGTATTCAAGTCTGTGGTCCATGAACAAGAGATAGACCTCGACGTCGGTGGATCAAGTGTATCTCTGAGACTCTCAGACAGTTACACATTGCGGCAAGACAAGACTCCCACTTGGCGATAAGAAGAAATCTGCTCATCCCACCTCTCTGCGACGCCGTATACCAAGAGCAGTAGGCCAAAAGAAGAAGAAGAGTCTCGGTACGACATTTGTGACGCTACTTTCAGTCAGCTCAACTGATTCCATAGGTCTCTTAATAATTAGCGAGACTAGTGTTTTGGAACCTCAAAATGTGAACAGAGCTTCTTGCTGTGGTCCGTTATCAATGGACCATTGACATTAAAATGTAATTTGTAATTGTATCTTTCGTGTAAGTGTTTGATTGTGTCTGCAAAACTAAATTACAAATATTATTTTGGAATCATTGGTTGTAAAGTCGGGTTGGGCAAGAGGTGTAAGGCAGGCGAGGGGTGTGAGAAGGGGGAGATCATTAATTGTTCAGCTGCTTTTGTTTATCTGATATTGTACATATCATCTACAAAGATAT
Organism: Ariolimax columbianus; assembly: GCA_036924085.1. Taxonomy (NCBI): domain Eukaryota; kingdom Metazoa; phylum Mollusca; class Gastropoda; order Stylommatophora; family Arionidae; genus Ariolimax; species Ariolimax columbianus. Next base: position 46,477,710 of record JAVGWX010000008.1, on the reverse strand, counting down.
TCAGAGTTTCTACTAAACTTTAATTTTGGTTAAAAAAAAACAGCTGGTCTTATAATAATATAACCCACAATTTTGTAAAGTTGTGTAACGGAAAAACATTGCATCATTTTTAATAGGGGGTGCATATTATTCGTGCGCATGTGCACCACACATCGAACTGGTGCGTGATGTTTTGTAAATATTTCAAATAAGCGTATATAATTATCCTTTCTATTAAATTGGTCTTAACGTAAATTAAAACCTAAACAAGATTATAAAAGCTATCTTTTATAAAAGCTGGACATTTTTATGATCCGGGACCCGAGATGAGCAATCTATTTTTTTCTTTTCAAACAAATACACATTCTTCTTTATTGTTTTTATGTCAAGTCCTGAAAAAAATTTGAATTCGTTCGTTTGAAAATAGTCAGATTTTGCATTTACAGCAGAGGATCTAGCATTCAAATACACATAACAGTTCAAGGGAAATAATGTTGGATGTGCATAGCTTTTAAAGCAGGGTAATGCAAATGTCAGTGGCTGTCTACAGACTCTGATGAGTCTTCTAAACCAGTATAAAAACGTTAAGTTAAGTTAAGTTGAGAAACAGTGAAGGAACAAACTGACAAATAAAATGGACTGTTAATTTAGGTCAGAAATTGGCGAACATTTTTTTGTAAATGGTCCAGTAATTATTATTTTAGACTCTGTTTGTTGAAGAGGCAAACTGGAGGATATTTATGTAAGCAGGTCTACTTAATTAACAAACAAATGAAAATTGTTTTGGTCACCTTATTGAACAAAATGTAACGTAATAATAAGTAGAGTACAACAGGCGCCACCAATCAATATACGAATGCTAAGTTACAGGAGCACCACATAGGTCTTTGTCGCTACTCCTCATCTTGACAGTCAGCCGTTTCGCTATCTAGCTGTAAATGGATACCTCACTCATAAAGTAAGTGAGGAAAGGAGCTGCCCACATTGCCCTGTACAAACTGTGGCTTGGTGTATTGAAGTCTCTAGAAACTTCCAACACTTCTTCTTCTACCATTTTACTCCCAGCGATATTTTGTGGTTGTATAGAATCGTTGTTCAGTGATTATGCATTGTATTTTCTGTTTTCTTCTTCTTCGTACGCTGTCAGACGTCAACTTGTATTTGTTCGAAGAAAGCAGCTGTCATCCTGAGGCTGTCGACACTGCCATAGAGCTTGTCTAGTGTTGGCATTGGTGATGGCCCCATGTGCTTTCTGGTCCTCGTATGTCGGGCAATTTTGCAGCAGATGTTCGGCGGTCATTTTCCCTGAACCACAGGTGCATTCGTCAGTGCCACTTATCTTCAGTTTATTGAATAGGTGGTACTCAGTCTGTTGTGGCTTGTGCGGAGTCTGAAGACCACGACCTGCTCTCTGCTGCTCAACTGGTATCATTTTTTATGTAGCCAGTATGCTCTGTTTCCCATTTGGCCATGTATCTGGCCCTAATAAACCTGTTGGACTCTTCGTAAGTCACAATAGAATCTGGTTGTGGTAATCTTGCACCTTCTTTTGCCAGTCTGTCTGCCTCCTCGTTGCCTTGAATGTTACAGTGGGATGGAACCCACTGTACCACTACTCTTTTTGGTGCGGACTGCTGGCATAGTTGACAGAGTACTGCTCTTAAATCATTAAGTTCTGTATTTTTCTGGCTTTTTAGTGCTGTAACCACGGCCAGGGCATCTGTAAACAGGACTGTGTTTCTTTCATTGCATTCGCCTGTCAGCATTGCTGCTACTGCAGCCCTCAGTGCCTCTGCCTCCGCTCTGAAATTTCTTGAGAATTTTCCAGTTGCCACTGCCAATGTTATTTTTCTACCATTTGTTAGGCTCAGGAATAATCCTTTTCATTCTGTGTTGTGTTTGTTACAGAACCGTCGGTGTATGCATGGGTCCAGTCCATGCTTTGGTAGTTTTTCGCAAGGGACCTCAGGGTTGTCTCTTCTTTCTTTTTCAGTCTGGCTCTTCTTGTTTCTTTTCTATGTTTTCAGGCCAATGCTTTCAGTTGTTCCCCTATCTAATATTTTATTTATTTCCATGTTCGTAACCTTTCTGACTTGTACTGTAACACTAAAGGTTTATCCCAATGCAGTTACACTACTGTCGAGAATGGAAGTTTCTAGAGACTTCAATACTGCGTTTACTCCAGACCGACCTGTCTTCCGCAATGCTCTCCCAGTTGTCTTCATCTATGTGACAGCATCTCAGAGTTTTCTTCAGGCTGTAATTAAATCGCTTTTGCGGGGAGGGGGGGGTGGGGCTACTTTTCGCCAGCCTTCCCTAAGCTCACCGTACTTAAGTCTCTTCGGCAGTTTTGTGATTGACATGCGCACAAGGTGCAGAGCACATATCAGCTGTGTCGCCTGCAGCGATGCATGGATGCTCTTTTCAGGTCTTCGGTGTCAGGGGCATGGTCCTGCCAGCGGATACGAATATGTGTCTCAGGATGGTTGTATGAAAGTGGTTCAATCTTTCTGACTGTCTCGCATAGACAGTCCAACTCTCGCATGCGTATCACAGAGTTGGGAGGGTAGCAGCTTGGTAGACTTTGAGCTTTGTCCTGGCGTTAATTCCCCGGCGCTCCCATATTGTCGCGGGCATTCTACCGAAAGCTGCACTGGCTTTCATTATTCTACTTGCCACCTCGTCGTCCAGATTGACGGCTCGTGATAGTGTACTACCCAGTTACGTGGATTTGCACACATCTTTCAGGATTTGCCCATTTACTTTGATTTGTGGCTGTGTGTATCCTGTATCAGGAGTTGGTTGGTGCATAACTTCCGTTTTTTTTAAACATTTATGACCAGTCCAATGTTCCTGCATGCTGCAGAGATCCGATCCTCCTTCATTTCCCGCTCCGTGCTGCTATTCACAACAACTTTTTTTTGTTCCTCGAAAAAAACACACATACATACATACACATACATACATACATATACACATTCCAAAAAATTGAAACTAAATAAAAGCTTTAATTAAGCCAATAATTATAATAGTAGAAGTTCCCCGCCGGAAGTGAAGATGGCAGCTGCGTCTGATATAGTCAGATGTGGCTGCACGTAACTCTTCAGTCCTATCTTAGCGCGACATATTTTACCGCACGTGGAACACGCTGAATACGCAAAATGTCAAATCAATTTACAGTTCAACATGGGGTCAGACGCGGATGACTACTATTGCCAACAATCTTTTTTCATGGTCAGGGACTAGGTAAGGGTGTGGCAAAGTACAAACGGTACAAAAACAGGGAACAGCAGACCTTTGATACGCAGCTGGGTGACAAATATTTCCCAGATCATATACGTATGATGTCACATAAGCAGCAGGACATACAAGGAAATAAAAAAGAACATATGAAGGCTGGGTATTCTAGCCGTGAAACTCGAGCCGTTTCACAGTTTCCACGCACAGGGTACGAATCCTAAGGTGTCAAGTTTGGCAGACGCGGGAGTTTTTCATGGCACAATCTTCACGTTCTGTTGGTAATGATAACCTACAGTACTGCACATCTGCCAAAATATTTATAACAGTTCAATAGAAAAGCAGTGATAAGAATGAGTGACGTTCTACAAAGGTAATTCTAGTTTTATGTGTTTCTGTTGTTCGTCCATCGTAGTCGATGAGGACCGCTTTGTCCACATCCACTGTCCGCATGAGTGTGAATGTGGCTAAATAAGTCAATCTGAGCCCTGGATTGTCTGTTGCACTTAGTAAAGGGAAATAGGACACCCAATACCACTGGTATTGAAGAAGGGTTGATGTGAGCTGACTTGCTGAGAATCGTCTCTGGATAGCCTCATTTGTTCTTACTACCTCATGTCTCTGATCACCTTCCGTTATAGTGCTGCACCTCTGATGGCGATTCTTTCCCAGTCATCATAGCTAATACCGCACTGAAATTAGGGATTTCTTAAGCGTGTCTTTGTAACTTTCCCGCTACCCACTGTTTGCTCTCTTGCCATTTTGCAGTTCACCATAGAGCAATTCTTATGGTAGACGTTGATCCGACATCCGTACCACATGGCCAGCCCATCTCAGGTGTGCTACACATATCATGGTGTGTTAACTGTCTTGCCCGGTTGGGCTAACACATCTGTATTTGGCACCTGGCATCTCATTCATTCATAGGCGTCTCAGTTTTTGCAGACCATGTGCGTGGCATCCTGTTAGTAGCCTCTCAGAGCGCAATCCTGTGCGCTGAATATGAAGACCCTGGGCTGCCCAAACTGCAGGACCACCCTCTCGGCCTTGCTGGTGTAATCCAAAGGAATCCAAAGCATGACAATTTGGCACCAGCTCATCTGTAGGAGCTGCCGGAATGAGTTCCCAATTTTGAAGCCATCCGCCATAGGTGCTACCACTCCGGATTTTCTGTCTGGGTTTACTCCCGTAGCCCTACCTCTCCCGAGGTTTCCACAAAGCAGTGGGGTCGTTGCCCGCAGATGCTAGTTACTCGAGACATCTGATAATACTCTTATCGTCCCAAGACTAGCCAGCACTCTTTGGGACTAGTGGGTTTAAAATCAGAGTTTCTCTTCTCCTAGGCGGGGAACTGAGACGCTAATCCTGTCAGGCAGAACATACTTACCAGAACATCGCGTCAGGGTCAAGCACAAATACTGACCAAGACCACTATCTCTCTTCCGTGTAGCGTTTCCTGGAAACAGGCTGTTTTCAAGGCAGTCTGGCTGATGAGACATAGTGAGTGTCACGAAGATGAAGCCAAGCATAGCACAACCGCCTGGAGGACCGCGGTCAACCTTCATCAGCACGCTCGGAATATGAGGACAGCTACTGCAACCCGCCACTTAAAGTTCTTTTCAGCGTGAATATACTCATCGTGGAAATTCGAAACTAACTCCTCTCCTAGGTGAACTGCCTAAACAGGCTAACGTACATCATATGAAGCAGTAAAGGTGGTATTACATATTAGTGTTAGCAAAACAAAGGACATGAAACTAAATAACAAGCATAAACCACAAGAAGATGAATGTTCTGATAATTGAAGAAGTGCAACACTTTGGCTATCTATGATGTACGATTCGCAACATTGATAACGATTTAGGAACATATCAAGATATTAATGCCAGAATGAACAATGCTAGATTTACTTTCAACTCTCTTCGTTCAATACTGAACTGATCAGCACTCTTCATAGAGAATAAGCTTAGTCTGTTAAGCACGAATTAGTCTGTTTAGCACATATTAGTCTGTCTAGCACGAATTAGTCTGTTTAGCACGAATGTAAAGTCGGTCTTGCTATATGACTAGGAGACATGTCATGTGACTGCAAGTATCACATCAGGACTGCAGACCTTCGTCAACAAATGTCTTCTCGTAAAATTCGTGCAAGAAAGCCAGAGGATAATGGCAAACAGATCTGTGGGAAAGAACACGGCAAGCACCAGTACAGCAGAAGATTTGGAAGGGACAGAGGGTATGAATAGGACACACATTCAGAAAGAAGTCGGATACTAAAACCGAGCACCAAGCACACGTTGAGGAAAGAGACAATTGGGAAGACCAGGAGACACTTGGTAATGAACGATCAAGGAGAAAGATCTTGTGGGTGTGGGGAGGGCGGTTGTGTGAACTCATGAATCAGGTCCAGAATAGGAACAGTTAAAGAGCATCTATTGCTGTCCTATGCTCGAAGGGGAATCATGCACAGTAAATCGGGTACTCATTTACAAATGGGTTGGCTGGAACAAGTTGCAACTGGAAAGAAGCAACCACTCTAACAAGGCTGCATCCTACGCTCTACATGTACATATCGCCTGAAGTGTTATAATGTTTCCCTTAACATTTATCTATGATAACCAGACTTTCTTTTGTTTATCTGACGGAATAATCGTTGGCGAATAGAATGGAATAGGAAATCTCATTACGGAGCCACGAGCATGGTCTACGGTGTTTGAAACGCTAATGAACAGATGAATATTAACTGTATTTACTTGTTATTGAAGAGATTTAAAAATAACAACAATAATATATCAATCGTCGTCGATGAGAACCGCCAGCATCATCCTGTGTCATACTACACTCTTGAGTCTTTGGGTGGTGCTCTCGTGACAGTTCAAGCCAGTGCCAGCGCCAAAAGTTCTATTGCATGACTGGCAAACATTATCCGCAACTAAAATTGGTATTCCCTCTAGTCTAGACTTCTTTCTTATCGCGTGTCTTTCCAGCCCTGCCTGCACACGATGACCCTCGCTGACTGCAGCGCCCCTTTTAATCGCGCCTTTTCAAGGCTAACTCAAGTGTCGCGTAGAAATGCGCCGATGATGTCAAGGAAAACCTGGCTGCATCGGGCCCCCTTCAAGATGATCCTGAGTCTGCATGGACATTGATAAAGGACGACACATGTGAGGCCGCCAAGCTAATCACCGGCTCAAAAAAACCTCAAAGCGTCAGCAATGGCTCTCCGTTACTTCGTATGACATAATACTCCAGAAGAACTCAGCCAGGCTTCGCAATGACCACGCCAAACGACGACAGCAAAAAGGCAAATTCCGCGCGGCGGCCAGGGCAGACAAGGAACGATCTCTCAACGAAATTGCTGACGAAGTCGAAGCTGGTCTCAGATCTTATGACCTCAGACCCGCAGGCTAGACTTGAGCACAAAACGTCGCCCAGAACAGTCTGGATTCACTCAAGACCGTTATACAACCGACGCTATCCTTCCTCTGCGCCTCTTCGCCGAACTGCACCGAGCCCTTGTACACTGCATACGTGGACTTGAAGTTCGCCTTCGATTCCGTTGATCGACCGGCTTTATTGAAAGCCCTCCCGGGAATAGGTAGTCCGCTACCCCCCCCCCCCCCCCCCTGTTGAACCTGATAAAGGAGTACACAAGGACACCGGCACCAGAAATCGTTTGGGTGGCAGATTGCCCATGACTTCGGATGTCAGACAGGGATGTGTTCTTGCCCCCGATCTATTTTGCTGGGCAGTCGACTGGCTTCTTGATCGTATCAGCGCCCATCAACTTTATAATTATATCCAGGCTAAACGATTTTGGGCCAGGATTTCCCAGATGGTAGTGTCTATTTGACAGCCATTAAGAGACTCATTGCATCGCTTTTGTGTTGACGTTAAGGTGACCGCCCTTCTGCGCTCTGCTTGCTAAACAAATATTTGTTTGGAAACCTGTCGCTCGGCATTCAAACAAGATGACCAGCCTATCTGGCTTGGCTTGGCTTTGTTCGTTCGGTATCAATATCCCGCTACCAAGCCCTGAAAGGGCTTACGTAGCAGAATGTAGTCCAGAGAACGAAATGCGTCGTGTCGTAGTCTACAGCTTAACTGTGATATTTGCAGTTTTCGGTCCAACACACCAACTTCAGCAAGCATTTTTTTAGTACTGGGTTAGCATTCCCTCTTCGATCCCTTCTCCTTAGCCAGTCTACCCTGCTGCAGCCTGTTATCCAGGATCACCGCGTGGAGGTGTAGAGGGGTCTTTGCAGCTCTGGCTCGCTGACCCGGCTATGGGTCGCTGACTACTGCAGCTCATGCGCTGCTCCGCATCTTGATCCCGCCAGCCCATCTCACTAGTTTTCTTCAAAAGGTCATGAGTACTAGACATGCTGGTTCTGGATACGACTTCGTTATTTGTGATATAGTCTTGTGCCCAATATTGAGTATGCGTCATGAGGAAGTGATTTAACCTCCTGATGTGTCTAACGTACACATTCTAGCTCTCTCACGCATAGATCATGGTTTGGAGAATGGCCGGATGATACCCAATCAGATTAGTCGCTATCAAACGATAAACTTCATATCAACAATACACTTCTTCGAACGGTTATTTTTATCTGCTTCTTCTTCTTCTTCTTCTTCTTCTTCTTGCTATTCTTCTTCTTTTTCTTCTTCTTCTTCATTTTATTCTTCCCCATACATTTTCAGAAGTCAACTTGAATGTCTCTAAAGCTCTAAAGAAAGAAAAAGTCCACATGAGGTCATCGATTTCTCCAAAAAACTTGTCTTGAATTGAAACGGAGGATGGCCAAATGTGCCTTCTCTGTTACTCGTTGGACACTTCTGAACATGCTGTACACTTCTTAACATGTTGGACACTTCTGAACAGGATGGACACTTCTGAACATGCTGTACACTTCTGAACATGTTGGAAACTTCTGAACAGGATGGACACTTCTGAACATGCTGTACACTTCTGAACATGCTGGACACTTCTGAACATGCTGGACACTTCTGAACATGCTGGACACTTCTGAACATGTTGGACACTTCTGAACATGTTTAACACTTCTGAACATGCTGTACACTTCTGAACATGCTGGACACTTCTGAACATGTTGGACACTTCTGAACATGGTGGACACTTCTGAACATGCTGAACACTTCTGCAGTAAATGTTCTGAACCATTCTATCAGTGCTTTTATTATTTGATCATGTTAGTATGTGTACGGGGCTATTCAATCTTATGTGGCATGTTCTCGTCCGGACAGGATCACTAACTCCGCTCGATAAAGGCAGTGAAAGTTGTCTCTACTTTGGTCGACTTTCCATATGTATAGTATAGTATAGTATAGTATAGTATAGTATAGTACAGTACAACAGAGGAAAGTACATCACAGTATAATATAGTATAATATAGTATAGTACAGCATAGCATAGTACAGCACGGCATGTCATGGTATGGTTTGGTATGTTATGGTATAGTATAGTATAGTATAGTATAGTATAGTATAGTATAGTATAGTATAGTATAGTATAGTATAGTATAGTATAGTATAGTATAGTATAGCATAGTATAGTATAGTATAGTATAGTACAGTATAGCATAGCATAGCGCTTCGTACAAGACATAGTGCAGACCATATTTCGAACGTCGTCGTTTCACTTTGTATTTCCTGGTAACACCGATGACCTTCCTCAAACACGTCACTTCACCCTGGACAGAGGCCATGTTTATCGCTGGTAGCACAGAGTCGGCATAAATATATTATTTATTAGCTGTTGCTTTGTTGCCAAACTAATGCTCTGATGCCTACGCAGTGGTGACAGCGGATAAAATACCGTACATGTTTCCTGGCACTTCGTCTCGATCTGACGTTTGATCCTACAGTCTGTCGAAAAACACTGCCTAAATACTAGAGCTCATGGGCATGTTGATGAGCAATATCATTGACACTTGTGTTGGGTGGCCCAGGTGTTCTACTGATCCTCATAGTTTTTGTTTTCTTTATGTTAGTTCGCATATTGTAATTGTCACAGGCAGCACATATTTCTGATAGAGAGAAAACGTGTCATTTTGAGACTACTTGGACCTATTTCTGATACAGAGAAAACGTGTCATTTTGAGACTACTTGGGCCTATTTCTGGTACAGAGAAAACGTGCCATTATGAGACTACTTGGGCCTATTTATGATACAGAGAAAACGTGTCATTATGAGACTACTTGGGCCTATTTCTGATACAGAGAAATCGTGGCATTATGAGACTACTTGGGCCTATTTCTGATACAGAGAAAACGTGTCATTATGAGACTACTTGGGCCTATTTCTAATACAGAGAAAACGTGTCATTATGAGACTACTTGGGCCTATTTCTAATACAGAGAAAACGTGTCATTTCCAGACTGTTGTTGCATCCCGTCGAGGAAACAAATCAGACGCCTTTTCATGAAACTAGGATCGCTTGCATGTCTTCGTCAGAAGCATAACGGTGTTCTTGAGGTGTTCCTTCATCTTAATAAAGACAAAGATGTCACCAGGTGCCCGATCGAAGCCGTCTGGTAAAATATCGTCAAACTTGAGACGCTCAAATGCAGCCATTGTTAGTCGACTCGTGTGTGAACGAGCTTTGCCTAGCTGAAGAACTGTATGCTTGCCCACATGAACAGGCCGCAATCGTGCTCGAAGTTTCTGCAAAGTTTTCACATATCGATCGAAGTTGACGGTATTGCCGTGCTAAACAAAATGCAGTGTCGACTATGACCTCGAAGTCCCCACAAAATGGTAATTATCACTTTAAACACTGAGGCGACGCCCTTAGAATGTTTTGCTTTAGGGTAAGTAAATTCGAATGCCTGTACTACAGAGACTGGCGCTTGTTTTCTGGGTCATAATGATGTATCAATGACTCGTCGTGACAATCATCGTGGAATATCGCTACTCTCCGTAGCAGGAAAGATCCTAGCTCGCTTACTGCTAAACAGGCTCAACAAACACGTTGAAAAAAGCATACACCTCCCAGAAAGCCAATATAGATTCAGAGCCGAAAAAGGAACAGTGGACATGATTTTTTCCGCTCGCCAAGTACAAGAGAGGTGTCGCGAACAAAATCAGGCATTGTACACCACATTTACTGATTTGATAAAGGCATTTGATACAGTAAACAGAGGGGGGCTGTGGATGATAATGTCTAAGTTTGGCTGCCCCAACAAGTTCATAACTATGGTGAAACAGCTACACGAAGGCATGTGTGCAATCTCTAAAACGTTTCTAGTATCAACCGGAGTAAAACAAGGATATGTACTCGCCCCGACCTTGTTCAGCATGATGTTCGCGGCCACGTGACAGACGCCTTCAGATCACTGGAGCTTGGAATACCCGTAAAGTACCGCACAGATGGCAAGTTACTCAATCCCAGAAGAATGAAAGCCAAAACCAAAGTGGCTGGCGACATAATCAGGGAACTTGTATTAGCTGACGACTGCGCTCTAATGAGCGACTCAGAACTTAACATGCAGGTTTGAATGGACCGATTCTCTGCCGCATGCAAACATTTTGGCCTGACCATAAATGCCAAGAAAACAGAGGTCATGCACAAACCAGCACCAGGCATGCGGTACACAAAACCAGAGACTACAGTCAGCGGGCAGACGCTGAATGTCGTAGACAAATTCACATATTTGGGCAGCAAGCTGTCGAGATCTGTCAGCCTAGACGATGAGATGGCAAGCAGAATAGCAAAGGCCAGCACAGCCTTTGGTAGAATGCGCCCGATGGTCTGGGCAGGTCGTGGCATCAGCGTCAAGACCAAACTCAAAGTCTACCGTGCAACCATCATTCCAACCCTACTATACGCTTGCGAAAGCTGGACTGTATACTCTGGACATGCAAGGAGGTTAAACCACTTCCACACAGGTTGCCTGAGGCGAATATTTCACATCCGATGGCAAGATCGTGTCACTGACATCGAGGTTCTCTCGAGGGCTAACATGCCCAGCATCCATGCACTGCTAGAAAAAGCACGACTAGGATGGGCCGGACACCTCGTCCGATTGTCAGACGAGCGGCTCCCAAAGAAGCTTCTCTACGGCGAGCTGAGAGAGGGATGGCGCGAGAGAGGGCGCCCAAAGAAACGTTTTAAAGACGGTCTGAAGGACTCACTAAAAAGTTGCCAGATAGACTTCGACACCTGGGAATGTCTTGCGCAAAACAGATCTGACTGGAGAAGCGCAGTCAAATCGGGTGTAGCTACCGGCGAAGAAGACCTTCTACAAACCTCGTGTGCCCGCTATGTAGCAGATGTTTTCGTGCCCGCATTGGCCTGTTCGGCCACATGCGCACCCACACCCAACAGGGGAATCTGTGACAAGGATGATATCGTCGGTCCTCAGCTGGACAGTTATTATTATTACTATGACTCGTCGCCAATGACAATTCGTCGGATAAAGGCATCGTCTTGATGTTCATATTGCATCAGAAGTTCCTGACACACTTGATGTGGAAGCTGTTCATATACGGTGTTAGCACGAGAGGAACCCATCTCGCTCACACTTTCTTATACCCAAACAGAGCATGGATAATGTAATGGACTCGCTCAACCGAAATCATAAACATTTTGGCGACATCTTTCTGCTTGACACGGCCATTGGCACGAATCATTTCGTCCACTCAAGCTTGGTCATGTGCATTCACAGCTGTGATCGGTCCTCCTCTACGAGCCTTAACATGTAGGTTCGTCGTGGCTTTTCACAGTCCGTTTCCACCTCCTGACAGTAATGACATCCACACAGGAGCCACCATATACGGCAGTCATTCTTTGATGCATGTCGATGGGCACACTACCTTCTGCTGTCAGTAATTCAACGTTGCTTCAAATGTATTTGTATGTGCCTATCACGACGAGTCATGGATACATCAATTTACTATCTGCTGTGCGTAAAGTTCCGGGCGCATGCCACTACATGCCCCTTTAGTCACTTGATTAAAGATTATTTCCACATAGGTGTCACGCGGCTCTGATACCTTTTATCATAGTTATGGCGCTGGGGGTAAAACTTTTCAAAGTGCCTTCGTGTGTGTATATATATATATATATATATAAATATTATGAGACTCTTCAGACTTTTTTCTAATACAGAGAAAATGTGTCATTTTGAGACTGTTGTTGCATCCCGTCGAAGAAACACATCAGACGCCTTCTCCTGAAACCAGGTACACACAGCTGTTTGTATGTCCTCGTCAGAAGCGTAACGGTGTCCCTTGAAGTGTTCCTTCAGCTTAATAAAGAGGAAGAGGTCACCAGGTGCCAGATCGAAGTCGAACACAACCCTCCCTAGCGAAAACAAGAAATGTATCCATCCCTTCTCTGCGACATCTCATGGCAAGGGAAGTAAAACAAAAGAAGGAGAAGAAGACAACACTAAAATCCATTTTGAAGGAAAATTCTCTCCTGGGTCAAGACCACCGCTGTAGTGCCTTTCTTTAACTCTATCACTCCAACGTTTCCTGTGTCTCCCTCTTTACCTGAAGCTATGTTCTCTGATGAATTGAGCTTGCGTGATAGGTACTCTAGAATGCATTTCCGTCAGATGTCCAAAAGTGCTAGTCTATCGGCCGGTCCAAAAGTGTTAATACGTGGAAATAATAAACACTTTTTACCAAATCTAACTTTATTCACAAAATATATGCTTTACAAACAAATTTATGGTTTTAAAAGTTACGGCAACCATATAACATCACATAATGTTTAAGGTATGTCTGTGTGGGACAACCCTATGCATCTTAGTTGACCGCAAGTGCGAAATATGCTATACATTATTGTGGATTACTTTCACAGCTAATTTTCTTGAATTTTCAACATTTCGTAGTGCTGACTTTGGAACACATAATCTCGATGCGAGATGCAATGCATCACCTGCAGTTAGCTCAGTTGCTTCCATGAGACGTATAATCGTTAGCTAACCCAGCTGTCTTGGAATCTCAAAATGTAAACACAGATTCTTCCTTTGTAACATTAACATTAGAATGTAGGTGTATGATTTCTTCTTTAATGTAAGTGTTTAATTACATCTTTAATGTAAGTGTTTGAATACATCTTTAATGTAAGTGTTTGAACGCATCTTTAATGTAAGTGTTTGATTACATCTTTATGTGTTTGATTACATCTTTATTGTAAGTGTTTAATTGCATCTTTAAGTGTTTGATTGCATCTTTAATGTAAGTGTTTTATTACATATTTAAGTCTTTGATTTCATCTGTAAGTGTATGATTACATCTTTAACGCAAATGTATGATTACATTTTTAAGTGTATGATGGCATCTTTAATGTAATTGTTTGATTACATCTGTAATGTAAGCGTTTGATTACATCTTCAAGTGTTTGTTTAAATCTTTAAGTGAATGATTACATCTTTAATATGAGCGTTTGATTACATCTTTTAAGTATTTGATTACATATGTAATGTAAGTGTCTGATTACATCTTAAAGTGTTTGATTACATCTTCAGTGTTTTATTACATGTTTAATCTGACTGTGTGATTAAATCTTTAAGTATTTGATTACATCTGTAAAATAAGTGTTTGATTACACCTGTAAGTGTATGATTACATCTTTAATGAAGGTGTTTGATTAATTGCATCTTGAATGTAATTGTGTGGTTGTATCTTCAGATCACAGTTAAACTTACTTTTTGGGAAGGCATGAGAATGGGGGAAGGAGAGAGATAAGAAAAATTAAGAGGGGGGGGGGGGGCAGAGGGGATGTGAAACAGATAAAAGGTGTCTGGAGGGGAAATCCTTTAACTGTTAAGCTTCTGTTGTTTCTTTCATATTGTACAGTTAGGTTGGCATGGATATCGTCTTCACATACATTGCCAGTATGTCATATGTGTTTAAGAAACTAAGTCTTTGTTTACAACATGTGAATTGTACTTATATTTCTCTTTTAAATGTATGGAAACTCCTGGACCATCTGGCATATATTTTTTAGCAAATTGCAAAACGTATTGGCACTGATGCTTTCTATTACTTGCTGATTTAATATACTTTTAGATCCATCCTCGCAGGTACCCGTTCCTACTAGATCTAGGTTTAATCCCAACTACTGCAGGTTCGTTGGGGTCTTTATGTATGACAAGGACATGAACAGGACCACTGCCTCACAGAGAGCATGTTGTAAGAGGTAACTAACTGTGTGACATGTCATAACACCGGCCATGGTTAGGTGGTTTGTTTAGAACAGCATAGATGGCGCCTAAACGGGCTGTGGATCTACTTTTCTCTAGTGTTTGAGTATATTAACATGGAATCGCATATAGGTTAATCCCCTCCACTGCCTTTGCACAGAGCAGCGGAGCAATGAACTTCTCGAACCTAGCCCGCCGAGCAGGAAATTCTCCTCCCAGCTACATCAAGCCAAAGAAAGAAAGGCACTAATTTAAACCTATATAGACTGTAACATTGAGCGATCGAGTTGCACATCTTAGCGTTTTGAGGTGTAACACAGTTAGGTTGCGTTACTTTTGCGTGCAATTCTTGCTCACTAACGGCTCAGGGCCATACCTTTATTCAAATCAAAAGTTATGACGATGAGACAAAATAATACATTAGTATAACATATTATGTAAAATTTAACAAACATTAAGATTACTTGTTTACACCTCTCGTACATTTTCTCCATGTCCTTAACACGTCTAGCAGACACGTTGTGTATATACAGAGCATTAGTTTGAGAACAACTGCTCGGAACAAACACACTGAATAAATATATAACTGCAATAAACACATATATACATTGTTGAAAAGCTATTATGTAAAGTTATATATCAGTTAGGACCACACAAAAACCAACTAATAAGTTAATGGAGGAAAAAAACGATCGCCAAAGCAGTTACTGTGAAATAAAGTGTAACGAGGGTTAATCTTTACGGTGCTCATTGACATGTAACTCTAGAAAGCGTAGTGTAGGTTTAACCCTGCATTTGGTTTACCGTAACCAGCTTTTAAGAGATTTGTAACACGTTTTTTGTTTTTTTTTGCATTGGGGTTTCAGTAGCAATGGTTATCATATGGGAAGGTTGTTAGCTCCATGCACAACCTTTCATTGTCACCTCCTTCGACATTCTCAGAAAAAGTAATGACCCTTTTATATTGAATTCGGAAACTACTCGGATGTCAAGGCAATTTTACAGAGGGGCGAACAGCAGTTCGAGCGGATGGTGGAGGTGTTGACCATCTGCTGTGCATTCATAATCGCTCACCCGAATATTCTATACATCTATTGTCTGATTCTGGTCTGTTTTTCGGCGCCAGATGTATAAGTGACATCGGGACAGCGCCTTGGTGTGCACTTCGTATAAAGTGAAACTTGACTGTCTCGGAAATTCCGTGTTTAAGTGTTAGCCATATGTGAGACGCTACTGTGTTGCTGCCGCGATATGTGACCAAACCACTGAATTTGCTGTTTTCTTATGACGTCTAGCATTGGCTTAGTGCCCATCTGTTTCCTGATCTCATCGTTTCTAATTCTGTCCCATCTTATCACATATTGCATTCGCCTCAGGCATTTTCCTTTCTGTTGTTTCTATTTTTCTCTATTTTTGTGTATCTGTTGCTGTCAGTGTCGAAGTTTGAATACCCGAATACCGTTGGGTCTAATAGTGAACGGGTGCTGGTATTAGACCCTCGGAAGACAGGTCAGTTTTACCCTACTAATGACAGGGCGTTGCTACAGTAATCCTGCTCAATTCGAGAGGAGTGGCAGACATTTGTCCACGTACTAGGCTCATAAACCAATGGCACGAGGCTACCATGTGAGGGATTACGGCCGAACGCCTCTAAATCTCCGCACCACTGCGATGGGAGGCTACGATATGGTTGGGACCTAGCGATCGTGTCTCAGCCCGACCCGGTCGAGCCGCAGAAAGAGGTCTCTGCCGTCCGCCGATTAAAGCGGGCGGGAAGCTGCTCTATATTCATCCTATACGGCGATGGGGCGTGAAACCACTAGTAGAAGACAGTTCTCGGTGGGGGTGTCGTAAGCAGTAGATCAGCTACCTCACTGAGAACTGCTGAGACTCAACCCTTGACCTTGAGATGTGTCCGCACACCAGGCGAACAACATCTTCGTGCCATGACCAGGCTTGTCCCCCTGGTTAAATGCACTCCTTCGAGAGGAATCGCAGGTCGCTGACATTTGGTCCACGTGCTTGGCTGATAAGCCAATGGTGCGAAGCTACCATCTGAGGGACTACGGCCGAACGCCTCTAAGCCAGAATCCCGCCCTAAATCTCAGCACCGCTGTGATGGGAGGCTACGATATGGTTGGGACCTGGGGCTCGCGTCTCAGCCCGGCCCGGTCGAGCCGCAGAAATGCACCTGGTTAAATGAACTCCTGCCTTGCTCTTTATCTCTGTCTGCTATCAGTCATCCCAATGGACGCAGAAGAGATGCAGTCCAGCGGACATTGCACCACTGCCCTATTGTGACAACGTCCCAGGTGGCGGGGAATGCTAGGCGTGCCATCACTGCAGATGAGCCGAGAAAATAAAGGGAGCAAAGAGATACCTCACTCACATGCATATGCTACGTTTCTGGCAGGACGTGACGATCCTGAGACACAGTCACACTGGACTCACTCTCTTTCGGGATAGTAGAAACTAGTACATAGTCCATCATATCATATCATTGCCAAACCCTATAGACACGAGTGGGGAAGACTCGATAGTCCTGCAAGACAACTTCTCTAAGAGAGACAACTCTGATCAAAAACAACTGCTGCCTTGCAGATAGACTGGGGACAGCCAAAGGCTAAGGAGGGCATCCCTACAGAAACGCCTGTTGAAATCGGATGCACTGAGCCACAGGCGTAACAAAATAAAACAGTGCAACGTAAATATCGCTATAAACAGCGTACGATGAAGAAGAAGAAGAAGAAGAATACCCGAATACTCATGTTGAAAAGAGTAGGCTAACTGTCAATTTCAAAATCATGTTTTAAAAGAAGACTAAAGATGGTTGGGAGATTGGACTAGCAACCCTATTATGTAATATAAACCTATTGTTTCTTAAATCAACACAGTAAATGTTTGCACACAGGTTGTTGCAAAGTGGTCAACTTTGGTGTGAGCCCTGTGCTACATCAACAAGAATCCTCATTATTATCGTATTTAATCAATCGGCAAACTGACGAGGTACATATCAAACGCCTGTGCTTCATTCGCCACCCGGGGGACAATAGATTGATTCTTCAAACTGACACACATTCGACTTTATTTGAAATTATTTGGTGTATAATTTTTCTTTTCTTGGTAAGCTTTCTTATAATACTAGATCTGCTGAAGTCGGATGTGTTGGACCGAAAGGTGCAAATATCGCAGTCAAGCTGTAAACTACCACACAACGCATTCCGTTCTCTCGACTACATTCTGCTACTTAGGCCCGTGTCATGGTTTGGTAGCAGGAAATTGAGAACGAACGAAGCCAAGCCAAGGCAAGCCATACTAGGTCTGTTAAAAAAAAGTTCCAGAAATGTTTTAATTGCCCGTCAATGCGACATCGTTGCAACTTTTGGTCAGTGGCGCTGTTTAATGAAGACTTACTTTTAAGTAACCTGCCATCCCTTGTTTTTCTGTTGAGATTTTTGTATCATTATGTAGATGCTTGCTCATGTTTAGGCAGATTGTGTAATGACATACGCGATATCTGAACTGCAAGTGCAGGGGATCAGTATATATTTTGGCTTCTTGATCAGCGGGAAGACGTTCAATGAGACATGAAATGTTAAAACAAGTTTGTAGTGGAACAGAGCATGAGCCGTATGGGTTGTTAAAATGGTTAAAGCAATGTAAGGATGGTCAGCAGTCGATAGACGACGACTCGTATTCATGACAACCTGCGATATAATCTTGGCTTGGCTTCGTTCATTCTCAATCTCCCGCTACCAAACACCGAAAGGGCTTAAGTAGCAGAATGTAGTCCAGAGAACGGAATGCGTTGTTTCGTAGTTTACAGCTTGACTGTGATATTTGCACCTTTCGGTCCAACACATCATACTTTAGCAAGCATGTTTTGAGTACCGGGTTAGCATTGCCTCTTCGATCCTTTCTCCTTAGCCAGTCTGCCCTGCTGCAGTCTGTTATCCAGGATCACCACATGGAGGTGTAGAAGGGTCTTGTCAGCTTTGGTTCGCTGGCCCTGACGCTAGCAGTCAGCTATGAGTCGCTGACCACTGCAGCTCATGCGCTGCTCAACATCTTGGCTTGGCTTGGGTCGGCTTCGTTCGTTCTCAATCTCCCGCCACCATGCCCTGAAAGGGCTTAAGTAGCAGAATGTAGTCCAGAGAACGGAATGCGTTGTGTCGTAGTTTACAGCTTGACTGCGATATTTGCACATGTTGGTGTTGTTGTTTCTACTAATGCCACTCGTACTTGAGTTAGGTACTCTTAACGACTTTCTTTTGTGGCGGGTTACAGGGGTTGTACTAACATCCTGAAACATACATGAGAAGCCTGGCCGAGGGTCCTCCTGGCTATAATGCAATACGAGGCATCTTATTAAGCTAACCACATTAGGGATCACAGAGTCGATGCCATGAAATGGCAACACCATTGTATCGATGCTATAAACTAGCCTGCTTTCAGTGAGAACTGCATGTAAGGGAGGTGAGGTCTTCGTGAGAACTGCATGTAAGGGAGGTGAGGTCCATCAGTATGTATCACCAGAGCTTGTCTACCATAGTCTGACCAAAATGTTTTACCTGACCAGATGATAGTCGTTGGAGGCATTGTTGGTGTGGCATATTTTCATCCTCTGATGGCGTTCATATTACCCAGGTTCGTGAGATGGTGCGTTCCAGTTGTCGCCTGACAGTTTGGAGAATCGCAGGAAAGATATAAAAAATCTTATAGGATGGTTTCATTTCATTCTAACAGTTCAATGTCTGACGGAGAACACACGGCTGGTAGCACCACCATGTCTACACCATGTCCAGACACATCACTGCTCGTTCGGAAACTGCTGACTAAAACCAAGAAAAGTGTGATGTCCTAACCACTGATCTCAACGAATCTGGTACCAGTTATATTTCTCAAAACTGAAAACAAGCTTGATCCGACGACAATTTCAGACCGTTGAAGATTTCTAATGACAATTTGCAAACAGATCTGCACATTATCCTCAAAATGCCTAATTAAGTGGACTGCTTCCATAAGTGAAGACGGCGTTGCAAGCTAAGTATTAATAGAGGAGGATATGCATTTCGAAGAAGACTTGCCTGACTAACATTCAGACAAGTCCGAAAACATTATACAAAAAAGTTCTGCAACTTTTTCAACATGCCCGGTATACTTTTCCTTGCCACGGGTGTTTCTGCGATGTTTATCAATTCACTAGATGCTTAGTTTTATCCTGACCTTCTACTTATCAAATAACAAACTACTCAAAATATGTGGCGAAGATGTTGGCCACTGCAAATAAGTCACCAGATGAATAGGAAGCTGAGGCAAAGTTGTCGGTTTCTGGGTTCCAGACGCTCCGACTGGCTACTGCAACACCTTGGTGTTTGTTTTGCCCGATGATAACTAGACAGACGAACTTGTACCTGGAGCTGAAAACATGTAGAAGGTAGATAAAACGTTGAGTGCTGGAGTAAGGTAAAGGATGCTGAGTGTTGAAGGCAGGTAGGAGGTAAACAAAATGTTGAGTGATCAAGTAAGGTTGATGGCATTGATGTTAAGTGATGAAGGCATGTCTAGGCTAGTGATGTTCAGTGCTGGAGTAAGGTAGTGATGTTGAGTGATGAAGGCATGTCGAGGGTAGAGATGTTGAGTGATGGAGGTATGTCGGAGGGTAGAAATGTTGAGTGATGGAGGCATGTCGGAGGGTAGAGATGTTGAGTGATGGAGGCATGTCGGAGGGTAGAGACGTTGAGTGATGGAGGTATGTCGGAGGGTAGAGACGTTGAGTGATGGAGGTATGTCGGAGGGTAGAGATGTTGAGTGATGGAGGCATGTTTAAGGTAGTGCTGTTGAGTGATAAAGGCCGGTCAAATACAACAATATTGACAAGACATGTTAAATATGAAAATGTTAAGAGATGAAGACATCGTGGAGTGGAGATATTGAGAGCTCAAGTACTCGTGATTGCCTTAATAACTGAAGACATATTTTTTTACAAAAGTGTGCGTATTCCATTTTCAACATTGAGCTGTAATATATGCTCTACACTTATTCTTATGTTGTACCGAATTCTTATGACCAGGGCGTGAATAACCAGTTGCTGTAATTTTCACGTGGCACGGCCTGAGCATTGGTCTAGCATTATTGGTCGTTTCATCTTCAATTGTATTTTCTATATTATTTGTTTTCTGCAGATCTGAGCACAAAGATCGATGTTTCAAAATGTGACCTTATTTTTATTTATATAGGATGCCATATTGAAGTCAATTTGTTATCTGCCTGTCTCCGAGCGTAAAAATGTAATCTCAGTTTCTTATCACATTATTTTTCGTGTAATTTTTTTGTCTACCCCTCTTTCTCTTCACTTGAAAATTCCATGTATGAACATGTTTGTCTGTGTTGGATGGTGCATTCTGCAGCGTATGTTATATCAAACCCTATTTTCTTTGATTAATTTGTTGTTCCAGTGGTTTTTGTTGGCTCCATTCCCATGTCCTGTCACTGTATGCCCATTATCCTTCATAGGCTTCTATTAAATAAGGGCTGGAGCCTTTGTTGTATGGCCTGGGTCGTTTTCCATGTTTTGCTTCCATACAGTATCACCGACTTGACATTTTTGTATGGCCTGGGTCGTTTTCCATGTTTTGCTTCCATACAGTATCACCGACTTGACTTTGTTGTATGGCCTGGGTCGTTTTCCATGTTTTGCTTCCATACAGTATCACCGACTTGACTTTGTTATATGGCCTGGGTCGTTTTCCTTTTTTGGTTCCATACAGTTTCACCGACTTGACTTTGTTGTATGGCCTGGGTCGTTTTCCTTTTTTGGTTCCATACAGTATCACCGACTTGACTTTGTTGTATGGCCTGGGTCGTTTTCCTTTTTTGGTTCCATACAGTATCACCGACTTGACTTTGTTGTATGGCCTGGGTCGTTTTCCATGTTTTGGTTCCATACAGTATCACCGACTTGACTTTGTTGTATGGCCTGGGTCGTTTTCCATGTTTTGCTTCCATACAGTATCACCGACTTGACTTTGTTGTATGGCCTGGGTCGTTTTCCATGTTTTGGTTCCATACAGTATCACCGACTTGACTTTGTTGTATGGCCTGGGTCGTTTTCCATGTTTTGGTTCCATACAGTATCACCGACTTGACTTTGTTGTATGGCCTGGGTCGTTTTCCGTGTTTTGCTTCCATACAGTATCACCGACTTGAATTTGTTGTATGGCCTCGGTCGTTTTCCATGTTTTTGTTCCATACAATATCATCGACTTGACTTTGTTGTATGGCCTGGGTCGTTTTCCATGTTTTGGTTCCATACAGTATCACCGACTTGACTTTGTTGTATGGCCTGGGTCGTTTTCCATGTTTTGCTTCCATACAGTATCACCGACTTTACTTTTTTGTATGGCCTGGGTCGTTTTCCATGTTTTGCTTCCATACAGTATCACCGACTTGACTTTGTTGTATGGCCTGGGTCGTTTTCCTTTTTTGGTTCGATACAGTATCACCGACTTGACTTTGTTGTATGGCCTGGGTCGTTTTCCATGTTTTGCTTCCATACAGTATCACCGACTTGACTTTGTTGTATGGCCTTGGTCGTTTTCCATGTTTTGCTTCCATACAGTATCACCGACTTGACTTTTTTGTATGGCCTGGGTCGTTTTCCATGTTTTGCTTCCATACAGTATCACCGACTTTACTTTGTTGTATGGCCTGGGTCGTTTTCCATGTTTTGCTTCCATACAGTATCACCGACTTTACTTTGTTGTATGGCCTGGGTCGTTTTCCATGTTTTGCTTCCATACAGTATCACCGACTTGACTTTGTTGCATGGCCTGGGTCGTTTTCCATGTTTTGCTTCCATACAGTATCACCAACTTGACTTTGTTGTATGGCCTGGGTCGTTTTCCATGTTTTGCTTCCATACAGTATCACCGACTTGACTTTGTTGTATGGCCTGGGTCGTTTTCCATGTTTTGCTTCCATACAGTATCACCGACTTTATAATGGCGTTGATAATTCTAACGTTGGTGTGAATCTTGATTTCTCTTGATCTCTATATGTTGTTTAATGTCAGGAAAGCCCCCTCGTGCATGTCTATTTCTGATCCTACATCTCGATTTGTACCCCTTGATGTGACAATTGTGTTACCCAAATTGACAAAGCCTTCTACTTCTTTCAGCGGCTCTCCCTCTAACAATGTTGGGTTTTTTATAATAGTGATGAGTTTAAAGGATTTGGTTTTCTTCATGTTGTTATTCAGTCCCAATTTAGCTGATTGTTCTTTCACCTTGTCATGTTTCTCTTGCAATTGGATACGACTGTGTGACAAAGGTACCATAGCATCTACTCAGTCCAGGTCCTTCATCTGTGACCATAGAGTCCACTGAATACCAGGTATTGTTCCCTCAATTGATGCCTTCAATATCAAATCTATAGTTAATAAGAACAGGATGAGCGAAAGCAGACATTCTTGTCTCAGCCCTGTTTGCACCCAGAAGCTGTCTGTCAGTTCTCTTTTATGTACTATTCTACTAACTGTATCTGGGTACATATTTTATATTAGAGTTGTATACTACTCTTGTATCCCATTTTGTTTCAATAGTTGCTAAAGAGTATTTCAATCCACACTGTCAAACACACTTTCACAGTCTATAAAATAACATTGCTTGAATCTTCCTTGTGATTTATTTACAGATTAATTATGCATTAGTAGTCATAAACTGTTGAGTTTCAAATAATTATGCAATGTGAAATTTAAATTAAAAACTAAATCGTCATGATGATGTCAATGATGATAATGAAAATGTAAGACTGCATCTGTTCCATGTACCTGAATCCTAAGTCCTTCATCCTGCCCTTGATAACATCGGAAATTTGTTGAACTAGATTGCTGCATATGCTGCTGTTGTATTTCTCTCCATCCAGATATGACTCTAGCACAAGTTTCATCACGTTCTCAGCTTTCTTAGACTGGAATGTCTCGCTAGGACTGGGGCCCATGCGGTACGTGTTCTGTAGCTGATGTGTGCAACGAGAAAACAATAATGTGGTTATGAATATGGATCTTGTAGGCATAGTGATAGATTTTCCTGTCAAATATTATGTGTATTATATGCAGTATTATGTACTTTTTATGTAAATGTACATAAATGGGAGATTGCCTGATGGCGACCGTAAGACGGACAGAAGAAACGATGCAACTACTCCGGGGTATTCAGATACTAGTTCATCATTCAGGCACAACATACTGACCAGAACGTTGGGTCAGAGTCAGGTTCAACATACTGACCAGAACGTCACGTCAGAGTCAGGATCAACATACTAACCAGAACGTCACGTCAGAGTCAGGCACAACATACTGACCAGAACGTCACGTCAGAGTCAGGCTAAACATACTGACCAGAACGTCACGTCAGAGTCAGGATCAACATACTGACCAGAACGTCACGTCAGAGTCAGGCTAAACATACTGACCAGAACGTCACGTCAGAGTCAGGCTAAACACACTTATCAGAACGTCACGTCAGAGTCAGGCTCAACATACTGATCAGAACGTCCCATTGACCAGAACGTCACGTCAGAGTCAGGCTAAACACACTGACCAGAACGTCACGTCAGAGTCAGACTCAACATACTGACCAGAACGTCACGTCAGAATCAGGCACAACATACTGACCAGAACGTCACGTCAGGGTCAGGCTCAACACACTGACCAGAACGTCTCGTCAGAGTCAGGCTCAACATACTGACCAGAACGTCACGTCAGTCAGGCTCAACATACTGACCAGAACGTCACGTCAGAGTCAGGCTCAACATACTGACCAGAACGTCACGTCATAATCGGGCACAACACACTGACCAAGACCACAATCTCCCTTCCATGTAGCGTTCCCTGGAAACAGCTGTTTCGAAGGCAGTTTGGCGGACGAGATGTGGATCGACGTAGTGCTCGTAGTAGTGAGAGCCACGCAGATGAAGTCTGGTATAGCACAAGAGCATGAGGGACCTCGGTCTACTTTCATCAGCACGTTCCGGATATGAGAAACGCTACTGTAACCCACCTCTTAACGTCATTTTCACGGCGCACAATGGAGTAAACTTACTCATTGTGGGTATTAAACAACAACCGCAATGTTCTCACCATCATCAACAAAACCATTATTATCGTAATCACCGCTATAATGATTATCATATCTTCGTTATCCAAATGGTAGAAAAATAACACTGTCATTGGCAACTGGAAAATACTCAAGCAATTTCAGAGCGGAGGCAGGGGCACTGAAGGCTGCAGTAAAAGCAATGCTGACAGGCGAAAGCAATGAAAGCCAGATAGTCCTGTTTACAGATGTCCTGGCCGTAGTTACAGCACTAAAAAGCCAGAAAAATACTGAACTTAATGATTTAAGAGCAGTACTCTGTCAACTATGCCAGCAGTCCGCACCAAAAAGAGTAGTGGTACAGTGGGTTCCATCCCACTGTACCATCCAAGGCAACGAGGAGGCAGACAGACTGGCAAAAGAAGGTGCAAGACTACCACAACCAGATTCTAGTGTGACCTACGAAGAGTCCAAAAGGTTTATTAGGGACAGATACATGACCAAATGGGAAACAGAACTTACTGGCTACACAAAAAATGATGCCTATTACCAGTTGAACAGAAGAGAGCAGGTCGTGGTCTTCAGACTCCGCACAGGCCACAACAGACTGAGGTACCACCTATTCAATAAACTGAAGATAGGTGGCACTGACGAATGCACCTGTGGTACAGGGAAAATGACCGCTGAACATCTGCTGCAAAATTGCCCGACACACGAGGACCAGAGAAAGCACATGTGGCCATCACTAGACAAGCTCTATGGCAGTGTCGACAGCCTCAGGATGACAGCTGCTTTCTTCGAACAAATACAAGTTGACGTCTGACAGGGTACGAAGAAGAAGAAGAAGATATCTTCGTTATCAACGCTATCGTCCATATCACCATCATCATTATTATTATCACAATTGTAATCCCTATCATCATCATCCTTATCACATCAACAAACTTATCACCCTTCTTAGCACCATCGGTACTGTCATCATTATTAACTATCATCACTAGCATCGTTTTAATAACTATCATTATCACCATTGTCTTCATCGCCATCATTTATACCAATATCATCCTCATCATTATTATCATTATCATCTTATTTAACATAATCAGTACCGTCATTATGGCTTTACTTGGCTTCGTTCGTTCTCAATCTCCAGCTACCAGACCCTAATAGAGCTTAAGTAGCAGAATGTAGTCCAGAGAACGGAATGCGTTGTGGGGTAGTTTACAGCTTGACTGCCATATTTCCATCTTTCGGTCCAACACATCCGACTTCACCAAGCATTATTTGAGTACCTGCTTAGCATTCCCTCTTCGATCCCTTCTCCTTAGCCAGTCTGCCCTGCTGCATCATGTTATCCAGGATCACCGCGTGGAGGTGTAGAAGGGTCTTGGCAGCTCTGGTTCGCTGGCCCTGACGCTAGCAGTCAGCTATGGGTCGCTGACCACTGCAGCTCATGCGCTGCTCAGCATCTTGATCCCGCACCATCATTAGCATTGCCATCATTCACATTATCACCATCAGCATGTGTCGGTCAACGATCATGGACACCCACAACATTTTGCCCCAAACTATATATGTCATTGCTGCTGTCGTCATTGATGCCTTGGTTCTAAACACTCCATCATTGTCTCAGTCTGCTTGTCTTATTTTCACATTAACGTGGCTTTTTGTAACAGTGTGTTCTCGCCCTACTCCTCTCAAAACATGTCCACTGCCCTGTAAAGATTGACTATTGTTTTAATAATGAGAATATCTTAACTTCTTTTTCTTGTGATCGGGTTGATGTTTCCAGCATCAGACGAATTCACGACATCTTTTTCCATTCAGATGATGGTTTGCTAGGTTTCAGTAGGTGCTAAGGTTTGCTTGGTTTCAGTAGGTGCTAAGGTTTGCTAGGTTTCAATAGGTGCTAAGGTTTGCTAGGCTTCAGTAGGTGCTAAGGTTTGCTAGGCTTCAGTAGGTGCTAAGGCTTGCTAGGTGTCAGTAGGTGCTAAGGTTTGCTAGGTGTCAGTAGGTGCTAAGGTTTGCTAGGTTTCAGTAGGTGCTAAGGTTTGATAAGTTTCAGTAGGTGCTAAGGTTTGCTAGGTTTCAGTAGGTGCTAAGGTTTGCTAGGTTTCAGTAGGTGCTAAGGTTTGATAAGTTTCAGTAGGTGCTAAGGTTTGCTAGGTTTCAGTAGGTGCTAAGGTTTGCTAGGTTTCAGTAGGTACTAAGGTTTGATAAGTTTCAGTAGGTGCTAAGGTTTGATAGGTTTCAGTAGGTGCTAAAGTTTGATAAGTTTCAGTAGGGGCTAAGATTTGCTAGGTTTCAGTAGGTGCTAAGGTTTGGTAGGTTTCAGTAGGTGCTAAGGTTTGCTAGGTTTCAGTATGTGCTAAGGTTTGCTAGGTTTCAGTAGGTGCTAAGGTTTGCTAGGTGTCAGTAGGTGCTAAGGTTTGCTAGGTTTCAGTAGGTGCTAAGGTTTACTAGGTTTCAGTAGGTGCTAAGGTTTGCTTTCTGGTTGTGTCTACCAGCTATAAAAGGGTACCTGACTTCCTGACTTAAAGATGACAAAGGATTCATACCTAATTCTCATCTCTCTTCTTACCTCACACTCTGTTTTATTTTGCTCTGTCCAACAATCACACTATTACACAACTTTCAAACGCGTCCTCAGTGAGGCACTTCCGTTTCACTTTAGTTGGGTTGATCTCTGAGAGCGACCTAACTAGCATAGGTACATACAGATGTACACACGCATCCAAGCACTGGTTCATACGTCTTAGTTTCACCTAAAAGGCTGTGGCCCGAGGTAGAAAAGAGCGTATGCATCCTTCATTAGAATACAGAGAGCCAAATCGTCCACACACACACACACACACAAAAGAACACAACACAGTCTGGAAGGTTAATGGCCATCTACACCTCACATAAGATTAGACCTGGTAGATTAAATTCTCAATAACTTCACCTCTTTGGAGCACAGTCTCCCTTCGCGATTGTCTCTTGTTTGGCCATTGTAGATTAACAGTGCTTAGTGCTTTGCAGTGAGAAGACGGGGGTGGGGGGGGGGGGGGCTAAGGGGGGATGACTTTCATTCTTAACACGGTCAGAAGCCAGTCAATCAGGTGTACGGCTCCCTCCTGACCGCAGAGAGGGTAGGGGAGATGGGGGTGTTCGTCACGAGATCACGTGATAAACTCGACTGTTGTCGAAAGTCCTTCTTTAGCTGAATTCAGTTTTGAGTCTAGTGTTGAGTCATTAAGTCCCAGTGTATCTTCTTTAACTTGTCAAACAAGGGACAGTTCTGTAAACACGTGCTCAGCAGTTTGTTCGTCTAGTCCACATGTGTGCAGGGGTGTAACAGACAGTCGGAGCGTGTACATCTGTTTACTCAGTCTGTTATTTCCTGTTCTGACGGTAAGAATGGTGATCAGTCCCAGCTAAAGTGCATGATTGTCGTCATTGGGTTGATTTGTTGTTCTTCTTGCAGGCTAGATAACTCTCTTTTTCTCAATGTATGTAATGTCAATTTTTTTGTTACACTTGCGTCCCCTTTTTCTATGCCTTTCTCGTTCTCCGATACACCATAAAGGGGTGGTAGCTACCTTGACAGCTACCTTGCTTAGTTCAGTCTTCGAGTGCTAGAATTTGCCACCTTTCAAAGGTTTCAGTATAGAGAGTATAATATGACGACCCAGTGTCAGTTAGAATTGTCGCTATTCATCATTTTTGCAACTTGTTCAAGTGCTTCGACCTCAGCTGAATAGTTAGAGTAAAATGTACTCCGTGTTTTCTGCTTATTCTTTGTCGTTCGTTCTCAATCTGCCGCTACGGAGCCGGACAATAGCTTTGCGATTATCAGGAGGTTGTCCAGAAAACGAAATGCGCTGTGTCGTAGTTTACAGCTTGGCTACACATCCAACTCCAGCAGGCATTTTTGGGTACCGGCTTAGCCTTCTAACTTCGATCCCTTCTTCTTAGCCAGTCTGTCCTATTGCAGCATGTATCAAGAATCACCGAGTGGAAGTGTAGAGGGGTCTTGGCAGCTCTGTGTCGCTGGCCTGACACTAGCAGTTAGCTTTGAGTCGCTGACCACTGCAGCTCATGCACTGCTCTGCATCTTGATCCCATGCCTTGTCTCACAATAGTTTAGGTATACGAGACAATACCGACGCCCCCATTCCTGACATCATTTCTTGCTGATCCATATGTGTAGGATTGTATCCACGGTTGTTTTGTGTAATCTTCTTCGATTACCATCAGTATAGCAGCTCGTTTTTGCATATTATTATACTCATGTCCATTTGTGATCCACCGATAAACGTTTTGATTTGTAGGATTTCTGTGGGTTGTTTTTTGTTTGTTTTTTTGCGCATTCCTCTCTCGTCACATCCACATTAACCGTGTTTATTATTTTATTATTTATAAGGTTTTGATACCTCACTTTCAGATAACAAGACTGGCTCTAAATAACAGTTAAGATCGCTAATGTCTTCTACAAGTAATACAAGAACATATTCCCCCTTACCTGTACTGGAACTTTAAAGTCTTTAAGACCAAAGCTTAATCCGGAAATACTGCTGCGAGAAAATTGTGACATGCGCCGTCCACTGAGACCATATTGGATGCTTGGTCTGGCATCAAATCTTGACATCCGCCGGATGTTAGGACCCATCGTCATAGCATCACCGTCGCGCTGTAAATATAGGTCAAGTTAGAATTACAGAACGATCGCGATTTACGCGCTTTCATTTTACGAGGATTAACAAATAACGGTCAGACAAATAGCACGCAAAAGAGTTTTGAACAACATCAGAATGTCTAATATCCAGGTTGATTTTATGGCTTCTTATATCTGAGGAAAAAATAGCACCACTACCATCTAGCAGACAAACATACTAAGTTTTTTAAATAAAATGAATGCTATCGAAACTCTTACTGCAATAGCACACAAAGAGTTGCGACTGTTTTTATAAGTGGCAAACTACGAGTATGCAATAGTACAATGGCTTGGCGAATAGTGCAATAACGTGCCCAGAATGAAAATACGTCCTCAATAGCACAATAACGTCTCCAATAGTACAATGACGTCTCCAATAGTACAATGGCGTCTCCAATGGTAGAATGGTATAGCAAATAGTACAATTACGTTCACAGAATTAAACTATATCTTCAATAGTACAATCACTTCTTCAATATTACAAATAACGTCTCCAAAAGTACAATTACGTTCACAGAATTAAACTATATCTTCAATAGTACAATCACTTCTTCAATATTACAAATAACGTCTACAATAGTACAATGACGTCTCCAATAGTATAATGATGTCTTAAATAGTACAATGGTACAAGGGAAGGAAGAAATATACTGATCGGACATGTTAGTCATGGTCAGGCAAAATATACTGGCCAAGACCCTCAAGGTGAGGGATCGACGTGATCTACATAGTAGTGAGCGACACGCAGTTGAAGCTAAGCATAGCACAACCGCCTGAATGACCCCGGCCCACCTTCATCAGCACGCTCGGGATGTAACGAAAGCTACGGCAACCCGCCACTTAACGTCACTTTCAGGGCGCACAAAAGAGTAAACCTACTCATTGCGGGCATTCGAAACAGCAACAATAGTATAATGATGTCTCAATAAAACACTGAACAATAACGTCTCATGTCTTCATCCCCAGCAGCAGTGTTTACTATGGACCTACCTTGACCATTGCAATAGACGCATTTTCTGCTTCCTAAAACGAAACTAGTAACCGAAGAATGTTTATACGTGACAACGACCACAAGACAAGTATTTATCTGCACTAAGAAACAACGAACAACAGAAAAGAAAGTAAAGTAACGGGCAGTCCTGAATTCTATTACATGACCTTCAGATGACGGAAGCGATTTCCCACAAAAAAGACATAAAGTTTAGGGAGTTAGACCAGCACTTTGGCTTGGCTTGGCATCGTTTGTTCTCAGTGTTCCACTACCAAGCCCTGAAAAGGGCTTTGCAAATAGCAGAATTTAGTCCAGAGAACGGAATGTGTCGTGTCGTAGTTTACAACTTGACTGCAATATTTGCACATTTCAGTCCGACACAGCCGAGACCAGCACTTTAAAAATGTTTCTTTATAGCCTAGCCTTTCCTCAACCAACGCTTATAGCCATGTAATAAGGGCCGTCTTCGATTCAGACATATTTATAAACTCAACTTCTTTCTAACCTTCCTATCTTCAAACTTAGACCATCAATGCCTTAAATTCGTGTATCGCAGGAAGTGATCATTGTCACAAACAACCATTATTTGTTCAAAACTTGCTGCCTCAAAGTTTATACATATTCCCCAACATCTGGGATCATTCTCCCCGGAAGCAGACAGTATCAGAGCATTCTGACCAATGACGTTGGCATCGACATCGGTCCACGTTCTCAAAGTACACGTCAGGATGCGAGAAGAGCCACTGTAGCCAGCGGTCAAAGAGACGCGTCAAAAGTTAAATCAACTCAATTACGAGTGGTTTTCCCATAATAACAACAACTGGATGTGGTTGCTAGCTCCAGTCACAACCTTCCCCAGTCTCTGTGCCAAGATGCCTTGGCGGATGAAAGATAAAAGACCCTTCACAGCAAAACGATAAAACCAATCAAAGTAAGATCACAACAGATCAATCAAATACCAAAGAAAACAGATCAATAATATTGAAGAGTAAAAGCGAGACGTTTTTGGGAGAAACAACAACTTCTAACAACAAATAACATCGAATTTTAGCTTCTGAAAAGAACAATCACTGCACATATCTGGCCCGCATCCTTTATACTGCACTAAGACATGGACCATCGTCGATTGCTTCAGGTGGGTCCACTCGGTCTTGCTGCCTGAGTAAAAATATACTTATGAGGTTATGCTTAAGTCTGGTACGTTCGTTATGTAAAACAAACTACTATATCGATTATTATACTTCAATTAGTCCGTTCACTTGTGTCGTTAAGCGCCGTGAGGAGTTTAAGACGTTTTTCATGAACCAAGTACGTAGCGTCTCTCGCTGTGAGTCCTGTGCATTTAAATTATACTACGTGAATCACAAATGCAAAAACACAGGAAGCACATTAGCACAGACTTCCTGAGTACCAGTTTAGGCAATTGTCTTCAGTATTCGTCCGGAAATGGACGTCTGTGACGTTGTGTCATAGTTTCCAGCGAGACTGTGACATCTCGCCTTTCGACCCGACACATTCGATTTCAGAATGACAATTTTAGAACCAGTTTTGTCTTTCATTTTCAATTCCAAATCATTTAGCCAGGCTTCATGGTTGCAGTCTGTTTACAGGGCCGCCAGTTGGAGACGGAATACGGTCTTTGTCAGTGATGGGTCACAGACCATGGTACGAGCAGCAAGCTAACGAGTTACTGACTACTATCAGCTCATTCACCGCAGCATTCACCCAGCCGAGGTTATCTAAAGATTCTTAAAATGTATTTTTAAATGCATAAGAAAGAACAGTAACAATTGAAATTTTAACTGTAATGGACCTGGGACAGTATGTCCCAATTGTAGTCCGTATATCAAATGCTGCATACACGTACAAAATGCATTTCTTGACGTATATGTGTAATCAATAAGAGCTTGTGAGTAAAAAAGAGAGAGATCCCGTGTGGCATATTGGGAATAAGATGTTAGACCCTAATTTTTCTGGACTAAAGGTACACTGGGGAGGGGGGGGGAGAAGGGGGGGGGGGGAGGTGTGATCAGCATCGCGCCGACCGCCTTTACTTCTCAGATTGTTCTGACATCTACTTTTTGAGACTGGGTCAAATCCGGGAGCTGTTTTTCGATCTTGAAAAATTATGCACCAACTGAGGACCGAACCTGGATTACTCGGCTTGGAAGGCAGTGCTGTAACCACTGTGGTACCTCGGCTCACAACTTGTTAGTGTTATAGGGATAAATTACTCATTTTTACGACACTGGTACCGGATTCGAACTTTGTTATCCGTCAGCTTCAGTCGACACAACTGAAAATTGGTACTTGTGTGACTTTAGGGACGATGGGAACTGGCTACGTCAAGTGTTAGAGATCTTTCTACCTTGTGAGTTTGATCTCTACTATAGACCTCTCAACTCGTCATCTTCAAAACGAAAAATAAAGTGTAGAAGCCAGGAATAATTTCTGACTTACCGGCATTATCGACTGGCGCCGTGTATAATCTACCGTGTCTGTCATTGTTATTTTGCTGTCCTTGGTAGAATGTGCAGACCTCTTCCGTCTTCTTTGTTATGTTGTCTCAGAAGTTATGCCCATACAGCCATCAAGTAGTCTGAAAAAATCATAAAGACGTGACAGTTTTAACCACGGTAATAGTTACCTATCGCAAGCGAAGATGGCGACACAGTGGGACTTGTGCTGTGAGATGTGATCTCACATGACTTTTAAATCTCATCTTATCAAGGCGGACTCTGTCGTACTTGGGAAAGCAATCAGCTGCAAAGCCCCAGAGTCAGATCATGGTCATCTGTAATATCTAAACTTCAGATGACCATGGTCATCTTGTGATATCTAAACTTCAGATGACCATGGTCATCTTGTAATATCTAAACTTCAGATGACCATGGTCATCTGTAATATCTAAACTTCAGATGACCATGGTCATCTGTAATATCTAAACTTCAGATGACCATGGTCATCTGTAATATCTAAACTTCAGATGACCATGGTCATCTGTAATATCTAAACTTCAGATGACCATGGTCATCTGTAATATCTAAACTTCAGATGACCATGGTCATCTGTAATATCTAAACTTCAGATGACCATGGTCAGGTGCTCTTCCGGCTGAAGATTACAAAGCAGGAGTTGCCATCCTGCTTTAACGGCTGGAAGCCCTTTTATGGGTACTTACGGCCCAATCCACCTGAAACAGAGTTCCCTGGTAATCTATCGTACACAACGGGACATTCCATTTCGGGTTGAGGGGAGGAAAATTGGATATAATGTTATTTTAAATAAATAATTTGAGGCTTAGATAAAGATATATATGTAGAGAAGATGGTTTTATTCAGATTTGTGAAAGGTTAGGATTAGGTTTAGCGTTAGGATTAGGCTTATGGTTATGGTTAGGTTAAGGGTTATCAATAGAGTTGTGGTTAGGGTTAGATAACATGGCTGTTATTGCAACATCTGACAGCATGGATAATGCCATGCTGCTGTAGAAATTGGATGCTACTCTCCTTTTCATGAACCAACGCTGACAGATTCCAGAAATTCATTGCTTAGACGACAGGAATAATTGGATGCAGGAGCGGAAAGTTTCGTCTATTCTCGCCGAATGTTTCATACTCACAACAGTTAAAAAGTGGACAATTCTGTGACGTCACTATGTCACGTTTGATGCTAAAAATATGTACCTTTTGTTTGGGGTGAATTAAGGTGCAAGTACCCTATCATTTTCAATTTGGCATGACAAACCTAAAAGATTCGCTCCTTGTCCCCTAATACGAGCAAAGTGGTAATAGTCACTTGTACGATAATCTTAGGGAAATCATCCTACAGTCAATAGCTGGCAAAATTCTGGCCCTAGTCTTGCTCATCCCTTAACTTTTCATCTTGAGGAAGTCCTAAGCCCAGAGAGTCTGTGTGACTTTCGTGATCGTTGTGGAGAGGTCCACATAATATAGGCAGCACGTCCACTCCAGTAGAAATGTCAAGAACGACATTGTGAGATCTCCATAGTTTTTGTTAGCCTGACCATGCTTATAACTTTTTCATCCTTTAGATTAGTGTCCAGTATTCAGAGCGGCACAATACCATGGGCCAAATATGTACAGTGATTGTTCTTTACTCGAAGCTCAATATTGATATTTATTTTGTCGTTAGAGGTTCTTATTTCTCACTGAAACGTCCAGCTGTTACTCTTCAATACTATTATGTTTTCCCTTTGTTTTCATTGATCTGTTCTGGTCTTCTTGATTGATTTAAAATTATGTTGTCCATCGGTTGTCTTTTTTCCTTCAAGGAATGTATGCACAGTGAGTGAGGAAGGTTACGGATAAAGTTAGCATTCGCATCCTGTTAATACTGTGGGTCACGCCATTCGTAATTGACTTAATTTAACGTTTCTTTTGTATATGGTTACATTGTCTCTCATTACATCCTAAATACTGCGCGCAGTAGGGCATACATGTCAACAACCTCCAGTATGAGAATGGAGACGGAATCAGTGACCTCAGCACTGAAATGGATATCTGAGACTTCTATAACGAAGGCAGTCATCGTGACAGACGCGCAAACCGTACTTCAGAAAGTACAGAAGGGATGGCTTAGGTACGAGTGGATAGCAGGTGTTGAGGCCTCAAAGCTCCAGGGGTTGGATCTACTGTCCTGCTCATCTCATGCCGGGGTTCAGGGCAGTGAAAGAGCTGACAACATGGCTTCACAAGCTCCCATCATGGGCATATTAGTGATGGATAGAAGTGACATTTTGAATTCAATCAATGAATCCTGCTAAATGAGGACACCGCAAAAGATGAAGTAGCAATCCACAGACTGCAAAGTTTCAACATTAAACGAGCTTCGATCGTAGTGGTGCGCATGAAAGGACGGCGAAGGAGAGTGTATAACCAGCGAGCTACAGGGACCATCAGCATCCATACCTTACGCCATTTGATGAGAGAGACTGAGCACCTATGGGTATGCCCGGAGTGACGTCGATTCTTAGAAACAGAAACAGAAACATCCCAAATAATACTTGAGAAGGTGAACCGGAGCCCACTGGCCTGTAATGCAATGCAGGCGTCCTCAGCTACCTCCCCACTACGGGGAATACAGTGTAGATCTTTCCTTCCTGTGATACAATCTGTTTTCAGTGTGCAAGATCGCAAACGTGAGGTGGAGTCTTGATCAGTATGTTTCCCCATAACCTAATCGCTCTTAGATCCCCGCCTTCACTATTTAAAAACCATTGCTAGTGAAACCACTTTACAAACAAATGGATTCAGGATTCCCTAAAAAGCTGGTTATGATAAATCAACTGCAGGTTAGGATCTATTTGCCTTCTGGGGTCACAAGCAAGTGATGAGGATATGAGCGACAGTTTTTTTTCCGTCTCTTTGCTGCTGCCTTCACTGTATCGTCATGCACTCACTCTATCGACATGTTATTTACGAATGTAAGTCAGTAAGTAGGTCTCGAACAGATATGATATAACTGACAAATGTAGTTGTTGGTTTTTAAAAGTGTCATTAGGTGTCAGGAACATTCCATTTTGTGATTGCTATAGATTGTAGACACTAGGTGTCGCATTCGCGTGCGCATCTCATTGAATCCGTACTCACAAAGCAAACAGTCAAAGAGCAGTGTGTTGTTTTCTGTGTGTGGCTATTCAGTTAGCCTGACTATACTAGTACAGCTTGATTCTTGGGCCGGCATTTGGAAATGGAATAGGGCTTTGGTCAATAGTGGGACATTCAGCTAACAATGAATCGTTGTCGGCTGTTAGCTCATTCAATGTTATTCAGTTTAATGTTAGTCGAAGAATCAACATCATTCACAGTTTAACCCATAATGCCTCTGTTCTTCTCCATATTTGTGGAGAATCTCAGCACAATGCACGAACTTATTAGCACCAGCGAGGATCTCGTAATAGATTCGGTAGATTTTTTAACATAATTTTGAATTTTG
This sequence comes from Ariolimax columbianus, assembly GCA_036924085.1. Taxonomy (NCBI): domain Eukaryota; kingdom Metazoa; phylum Mollusca; class Gastropoda; order Stylommatophora; family Arionidae; genus Ariolimax; species Ariolimax columbianus. The sequence goes on along the minus strand of JAVGWX010000008.1, from coordinate 46,441,571 downwards.
CCCGGGCAGCGGCCGCTAAACCTAATCTTTTCGATTGTTAAAGCCAATGGATTTTTAACGTGCGCGATACTGTACACGGGCGTCCGATCTCTACTACACAGAGATCCGGAGAAATACCAGAAAGTCCGAGAGATAAAATTGCGCTCTCCACCAGGATTTTAACCCGCGATCTCCAGCACCCGAGGCCGACGTCTTACCCCGAGACCATTCAGTTCCCTCATTCACCGTGATGCACCTTGGACCCCGCTGCCCTTGCACGCACAAGTAGCGCACTGACTTTCGTTGCTATGCCCTTATGAAATCGAAAGGGCAACATTAAGTTGAATTTGCATAATGTGCACGTGAACTGGATCATCAGCCACCAGGATTGGACCACATACGCACACGTAATTGTATATTAAGTGTTTACATATCACTATCTAGTTGACTGTCCCACTGTCTGAAAACATCGACCTGAGAACTGACTTTAACTGACAGTACAGACAGAGACTCAAATCGCCAACTCCTATATAAGGCACTACTGATTCCAAATGCACTATTGATTACAGTAGATCAGCGCTATCAGTAGATCAATATTTGAGCAGGTTGTATTTCTGATCACATACCGTTTCGTTAGTCGGGCACGCTAAATGATCAAATCTCGCTTAAACAAAAAAGGGGACATTCTCTGAATCTAAAAGAAATATAATTACTTCGTCTATTTCCTAATGAGGTAGCAAAAGTAAGAGTGAGAGGGGGTATGTAATGTGCTTGATTAATAAAGACTGCTGATGACTGCAGTCGCCGAGAATTGTAAAGGCACGGTTTTTATTTTACCAAATGTACAAAACAAGCTATTCTTTACCAGGGTTTTGAATGTGTGCCCCCTTGCTCAAGAGAATGGTATAAATTAACCGCTTGATCAATCGATCCTCACTTTGAATTTCTGACTTGCGAGGGGGCTTCAAATGAACACCTTAAAAGTGGGATAGAAATTAGAAAAACAATGCCTTTGTGTTGTTACTTGTTATTATGGTTGCTATGGATGTCACGAGTGTCTTGCACGTGCCATCACAGTGCAGACCAACAAAATGACGCCATAATTCCAGTTGAAATATGGTCGTCCCACTACTGAGGGCGACGTGTTATCTGGGTTTTTTTTTAGCAGCGGAGGGGTGAAACCTGTAGAAATTCATCAACAAATCAAGGTTCTGTACGATGATGTATGCATTTCACTCCAGCAAGTGTATCAGTAGAGTAGGTAGTTCCAAACGGTGTGAGTTCTGTGACCGAACGTTGACGACCGTGTCAGGCACACCGAATAGTGACCCCCAGAGTCGATTGCAGCTGTTGGTCGTCCTGTAAAGGAAAATCCCTGATTAAGTGGGAACGAAAATACCCACATCTGGACATCAGTCAAGGTTCAGCACACCCCAACATACATAATGTGCTACAGTATCACAGTGTGTCTGCAATGTGAATGTCTCGACAGTTTACTCCAGAATTGAAGCGACAATGCGTTGATGCATTTCAAGAACTTTTGCAGCACTTTGAAGCAGACGGAAATAGTTTCCTAGCAAGAATTGTTACTGGAGATGAAATCTGGGTTCACTACCACGAGCTTGAAACGAAGAGAGCAAGCAAGGAATGGCGATATCCCTCATTTCCGAAACCGAAGAAGCTTGGCACGCAGCAATCTGCAGGGAAAGTTATTCTCTTTAAGAAAGAACGAGGCGATATTTTAGGACACTGCATGCCCAGGGAGAACACTGTCACCAGTGCCACATAAACAGTTCTTCTCTGGATTCATCTTCAATTAGCAATCAAACCCAAACCCAAACGCATGGCATACTGCCCATACTGCCCGTGCTATGATTGCAACCATAGAGGACCTCCACTTTCAGTGTCTACCGCATCTGCCGTACTGACCAGATCTAGCCCCAGTGATTTCCACGTCTTTGGTATAGCTAAGGGGCATTGAGAAGAACGATTTTTAGGTCCGATGAAAAGGTGTACGAAAAGATGTGTGAGTGGTTACACGCGCGACTAAGAGAATGTTTTTCTATAGGAATCCATGCACTTTATATGCTCTGGGGGACTTGCATCACACGCAATGGAAACTATTTAGAAAAATGATGCAGTTGCGTTTCATATTTTCAGAATATATCCTCTCTTCGTCGTCCACGAGGCTGCGATATTTGCACCTCACGGTCCGACACGTCCAGTTTTAGCAAGCAATATTTCTGAAACCAGATTTGTTTTATCTCTTTGATTCTTATGGTTTCAGGTTGCACAGTTATATCCCGTTTCCAGAGCCGTCACTTGGAAAAGGTTATTGGACAGCTCTGAATTCGAAGATCTTGACTCAATCTGTCAGCTAGTAAACTGCGTCATCAATCCAGATGAGCGAATTCTGTATAAAACATAAAAATGTATTGACATTGCTTGGAGAAATGGTGGACAATTCGCTAGGATGATTATTAAAATGTTAGTGCATTTTGGTGGTTGAAACCAGCATGAGTTGTGCAGATATCAATGGAATATAGATAAAGTGTGGACTTAGATCAGTTTGTTAGGATTCATGGATTACATGTATTTACATTTTGCTCACACACAGATGAGCGCATCCCAAACGGGCTGTTATACGGTGATCTCAGAACAGACAGCCGCTCTTTAGGGGACACAACAAAAGCTATAGAGACTCATTGAATGTATCTGAATATTTTCAACATTGATTTTCTCTTCCGTGAGATATTTGCACAGAATGGTTCCAATTGGCGGGATTGCATCATGCAAGGTGCTCAGGTCGCAGACAAAAACCCATCGCTGAGACTCAAGAGATCGAAAGAATAGAACGTACGACGCTTGCAGAGCCGACTCCTCACATGAGTGTCCCGAGTGCGACAAAGTCTGCCGTGCCAGGATTGGTCTCTATAGCCATATGAAAATACGTCTCGCAGTACGTCTGATGCTCTCGTCATCTTTGTTAGCGGTGGACAATTATTATTATTTAAAAAAATATAAAGTGAATTACCAAAAAGATGAACGCACTGGTCTATTAGGCCAATAACTCAAAACAGCACATTCATCATCATCATCATCAAAGCCCATCGCTTCTCTCGGTGCATAGACCATTGACACCATCCCGGCAGCATACACGGTCCTGGGCTGCCCTTTCTGCCTCTCTCCCAGCGTAATCATTTAATCTTAGATGCTTCTCATATTTCTTCTCCATGTATTTTTGGGGTATACCTCTATATCTCTCTTTTCCATTTGAGATTTCATGTGAGAGCCTGTCTGACTATGTTGGACTCTGCCTTTCGCAGCTTATGTTCTATCCAGCTCCATTTTCTTTGCTTCATTTGTTGTTCCAGTGAATTTTCCTGGGTTTATATGTCTTCTTATAGGTTTATATGTCTAATGGGAGATTTTATGGCGAAGTGGTTAAGCCGTCGGCCTCGTGATCAGGTGGTATGTGTTCGACTCCGGACTCCGCCGTCTTTTTCACGGGTGCTTGATGCGGAGTCCCCTCCATATCGTAGTCGCCCCCTAGTCGTCTTGTCCTTGGCTTGTCACTGGGGTCGGGCGACTCGAGACGAGAGGGTGAGGATAAAAAGTAGTGCAGTTAATCCTTACTAAAAATATCGCTAGCAAAATTAATGATGCCATCATCGTTTAGGATGGAGGGCGGCCATTGCCTTTGCCTATAGGTCTTCATTCCTTGCTATGTCCTGCCACTTTATGCCCATTATACTTTGTAGGCATCTGTTAACGAAGTACTGGAATCTTTGTTGTGTGGCCTTGGTTGTTCTCCATGTCTTTACACTGACATTGAATATTCTAGTTTTGGTGTGAATCTTGGTTTCTCTGGATCTCCAATCAGCGCCCATTGCTTTGGGGAAAATACGAACGCAAACATATTTTTTTAATTAATCAAATCAAAGTTGCTAATATCATTCTGCAGCAACTAAATATGTGTATGTCTACAAACATTTTGTAATTAAACCACAAACGGTTTTGATTGTGATTGATTGAGTCAATCCGTAAAATATTTATTATGATTGATTGCATTAAACTATAAAATGTTTTCATTGGGATTGATTGAATCAAACCGCAAAAGGCTTTCATTGTGATTGATTGAATCAAATCGTAAAACGTTTTGATTGTGATCGATTGAATCAAATGATAGAAAGTTTTCATTGGGATCGATTGAATCAAATCGTAAAATGTTTTCATTGGGATTTATTGGATCATACCGCAAACAAATTTTCTTTGTGATTGATTGAATCAAAGGGTAAACCATTGTCATTGGGATTGATTGAATCAAACCGTAAAAGGTTTTCATTGTGATTCATTGAATCAAACCGTAAAAACACCAGATGCCCATTCTAAAGATAAAAAAGCACATGGGAGAAGTTTACCCATTTATAAAGATAAACTACACATTCCTCTGACATGATACCCGTTGATATTTCAAACTGGTTTAGAATCGACATGTTCCAGGGGCCTGGTCATGATCTGAGACCCACAAAGCATTCTCATTATGAAGACCGCGCTTAGTATCAGAACCAGTCTAGAGCTACATTTCTTCGGACATTGTCCGGGTCGCTGTCATCGTTAAAAACGATGACATAGGGCAGGGATACTTCCACCAGATGGGGGAGGGGGGCAGTGGTCTTGGGGTAAGGTCCTTCGGGTGGGGGAAGTCGCGGGCTTAAATCACGGTGGAGAACGTGGTTTTGTCACGTGGATCATGTGGTAACAATTTTCACTGATCTCTGAGTAGGGAGATCAGACACCCGTGTCCAGTGGCGTGCACGTTAAAAATCCCTCTACTGTTGAAAATCGAAAAGAGTACGCTTAACGGCCAATGCTCGGAAAACTTTCGAGTTAAAGACCTACTCATATTATTCTAGAGATTCTCTCCCCACTGATAATGTGTCACAAAAAAGGGGACTGTATGGCTACAACATCATGTGGCTATAACATCAACAGGATGTGAGTTAACGCAACAATATGCGCCTGGCCAGGTCTCGGAAGATCATTCGTTAACTCACATCCTTCTTTAAACATCGTTGTCCAGTTCTTCACTGTTGTCTTCGACACACTTTTGTCACCATACACTGTCTGCAATCTGCGATGACTGTCAACTGGTCGACATCCATGAGCTGTTAGAAACCGAATCGCCGCTCGCTGATCAGCTCTGGACGGATTCCATTTCACTCCCGCCATGTTTTCAACTGTCTTCTGATGAAATTTGAGTCGGAGGAGAATGAAATTTTGCAAACTTGACGGTTTATATGTGCTGTTTATACCAGACGTGATGTCATAATACGCATCGTACGTTTGTTCAATTGTTACAGTTTGGTCCGGTTTCATTTGAACACGCCTCGTATTTGTTGCAATTCATTAATTAAATTGACCTTTCAAAGAAATAGGAAAATGTCAGCCTTTTCCGTGACCTGACTCGCCCATTTGACTGGTCGGACAAAATCTTGTCCAGTTAATAAAAGGGCTGATATTAGGGTTATGGATAGGATTAGGATTAGGGTCAGTGCTAGAGTTAGGGTAAAGACTGACCAATATAAATGGTTAGTTAGTTAGTTAGTTTTCCTTCCACTTGTGCCGTTGAGCGTCATGGAGAGCTTAAGTCGTTTATCCTGCGCCAAGTGCGTTGAGTCGGTCAATGTGAGCTCGTGTCTCTGCACAATAATTCTAATGATCTATATCCACCTGTCTCGCGGCCGCACCCTTGTCCTGCAGCCGGATCTGCTAGCGTTATAAGCCTTCAGTGGAAGTTGATGAGGGTGCATTCTCATGAGATGACCAAACCAACTTATTTTCTGCCTGGAAATGTATTCGGCACAAGTCGTAGTGCCGACCATACTTCGAATGTCGTCGTTCTAAATTCTGTCTCTCCTGGTAACACTGATGACCTTCCTCAGACACTTAATTACACTCGTCGACATTCTGCTCTCACGTCCCCTAGACAGAGGTCATGTTTGGTACTGGTAGCACATAATATGCATACATATATTGTGTATCAGCTATTGATTTGTTGACACACTAATGCTCGGGTGCCTAAGCAGTGGGAACAGCTGATAAGTCACAGCAGATACTTTCTGACACCTACTCTCAATTCCCCTATTGATCCTACTGGCTGCCAAAAAATTCCTACCCAAATACTTGAACTCATAGGCCTGTTGAAGAGCAATATCAATTAGACTTATCTTGAGTAGCCCGGGTGTTTTACTGATTATCATAGTTTCTGTTTTGTTCTCGCTAATTCGCATTTTGTATTCAACACAGATAGTCACAAGCGCTTTCATGTGGTTTTGTCATTTTCATCGTCGTGCAGCAAGCACTGATCATCTGCAAAGAGTAATTCGTGTATTGAATTATGTTCTGCTTCAGATGTCTCAATTTTACCAGTCACTTATGAGATTGTGTCCATGTAGATGTTAAATAACATAAGAGAAAGCACACACCCTTGTCTCATGTCAGTAGTGGTTTTAAAAGCATTTGTAACACCATCAGTCGTTCTGACGACGTTTATACCAGAACGATACAGTGCTCTGACATTATCAAGAAGCTGGCCTTGTACACCATAATCTTCCAGTATCTTCTAAAGTTTAATCCTGTCTACCCTATCAAACGCTTTTTTCCTGATCAATGAAAGCAACACATAGCTTTTCGTTGTATTCTATTGATAGAGAAATGGTTAGATCATGAAATGGACAGAAATTTGCCATTTTAATTAAACGGAAAGTTCAAGTATTAGAGCCTGACATGTACGAGGTGGTTTCAAATGAAAATCTGAACGTTCGGTGAGATAGAAATTCTAAATACAGTGCCTTTGTTACGATAGTTGGCAGTATCGATGCTAAGAAGATTTTCCGTCTGTCTTTGCATAATGTAGCCCAGTCTCCCCCCCTCATTTGTTTGTCCTTCATGCAGATCATTATCTGGTAATAGTTTCTAGAGTGTTCTGCGCGTTGCATTAGATAGTTGGAGAGTCAAATGACGTCATGGTAGCGGTTCAAAGTAGGCCGCGTCCGTTAGCGATGTGCACCAAATAGGAATAACGTTAGTTGTTTATTTTTGTGTTTTTTTTTAGTGTTTTTTTTACGTCGATTGTAACAGAAACAAAGAGTTGGGCATAGAGGACAACTGGTTATTAATTCCATAATGAACAGAACATTGAAAATACTTTGGCCACATCAAAAGACTGAGAGATAATGAGAGATATTATCACGGACAAAAAAAGGCAGAAGAAGACAGAGAAGGCGATGACTTGTGAGTTCAAGGAATGCTTGGGCATGACTAGAGCAGGCTGGAGATTTGGCAAGAGATCGAGTTTCTTTCAGACAGACATTCTACAAGAGACATTCTACAAGAGACATTCTACAAGAGACATTCTACAAGAGACATTCTACAAGAGACATTCAACAAGAGACATTCTACAAAAGACATTCTACAAGAGACATTCTACAAGAGACATTCAACAAGAGACATTCTACAAAAGACATTCTACAACAGACATTCAACAAGAGACATTCTACAAGAGACATTCTACAAGAGACATTCAACAAGGGACATTCTACAAGAGACATTCTACAAGGGATATTCTACATTCTACAAGGGGCATTCTAAAAGGGACATTCTACAAGGGACATTCTACAAGAGACATTCTACAAGAGACATTCTACAAGGGACATTCTACAAGGGACATTCAACAAGGGACATGCTACGTGATAATGAGTAACATAAATAAATTTGAATCCGGTTTTTTTTAATTTGTGAAAGTTTACTTCACTGATGGCGAATTGTTGGCGCTTTCTACCAGTGGTTTTTAAATGTTATCAGGACGCATATGTCGGTTCGTTGGTGTGTCTGTGATGTGGTGTAGTGCATTTCGTGGCTGTACTGTGACGTAGTGAGTGCATGTTTCTGTGCGGTGGTGTTGTTATGGCATGTTTCTGTGCGGTGGTGTTGTTATGGCATGTTTCTGTGCTGTGATGTAGTTAGTGCATGTTTTTGTGCTGTGATGTAGTTAGTGCATGTGTGTGTGCTGTGATGTAGTTAGTGCATGTGTGTGTGATGTGATGTAGTTAGTGCTTGTTTCTGTGCCGTGGTGTAGTTAGTGCATGTGTGTGTGTGCTGTGATGTAGTTAGTGCTTGTTTCTGTGCCGTGGTGTAGTTAGTGCATGTGTGTGTGTGTGCTGTGATGTAGTTAGTGCATGTGTGTGTGCTGTGATGTAGTTAGTGCATGCGTGTGTGCTGTGATGTAGTTAGTGCATGCGTGTGTGCTGTGATGTAGTTAGTGCATGCGTGTGTGCTGTGATGTAGTTAGTGCATGCGTGTGTGCTGTGATGTAGTTAGTGCATGTGTGTGTGATGTGATGTAGTTAGTGCATGTGTGTGTGATGTGATGTAGTTAGTGCATGCGTGTGTGCTGTGATGTAGTTAGTGCATGTGTGTGTGATGTGATGTAGTTAGTGCATGCGTGTGTGCTGTGATGTAGTTAGTGCATGTGTGTGTGTGCTGTGATGTAGTTAGTGCTTGTTTCTGTGCTGTGATGTAGTTAGTGCATGTGTGTGTGTGCTGTGATGTAGTTAGTGCATGTTTCTGTGCTGTGATGTACTTAGTGCATGTGTGTGTGCTGTGATGTAGTTAGTGCATGTGTGTGTGTGCTGTGATGTAGTTAGAGCATGTGTGTGTGCTGTGATGTAGTTAGTGCTTGTTTCTGTGCCGTGGTGTAGTTAGTGCGTGTGTCGTTACTGTGTTCTAGTTCCAATGTTATCTGTGTTTGGTCCAGCCCACGAAACGAGCATACTGGGACAGTCTCTTATTTTTTAGGGTGGCAGACTTATAAGAACAATTCTTTCCTTGTGGTCTAGGTCTTTTTTAGTCTCTCCAAGTGAATTACATTTCTATTCATGTTCCAAACGTGGGATTTAAATTATACAAGGTCACCACACATTCAATAACATTGTTGTTTATGTGAATGACAAAGTGTTAATCCTTTTTAAGTTTTTATTGTTGCTATTCATTGGAAACCTTTAGCAATGTAGCAAAGCAAAACATTTCAATATGAATTAATCTATATTCATTAAACCACGACATTGTGGGGATATGAAATTCGTTCATGTATAACGGAAACGTATTAATCACATCATTTGGACAGTCTTCTACCCTTGAGAGGTTTTAGTATCTAAAACAAATACCTATCAGATCGATGTTTTCCCTATTATTGGGACCCGTCTATGAATGAATACAATTGATGAATAAAGACCAATTGCGCCAAAGTCGTAAATAGTTGTGGATGCTAAATAATTATGTAATTGTGAGAGTAGGTCAGAGGTCAGAGTAGGTCAGAGGTCAGAGTAGGTCAGAGGCTCTGGGGTTTGACAGAGGCAGAGGCGAGAGAGCAAACCATAGTTCCAGTGTCTTACAGATCATCTGACGTGATAGCGACGTTCTGCAAAGGACATGCTACATGATTATGATGTAAGCGGAAGCCTGGACGGTTAAAGTTGCACACAGTCAAAGAGGCGATTGAGAGTAGGCAGAGACTATGTGATTTGTTGACAAAACAGACGACCAATTTCTCCGTTGGTCTGAAGGCACAACCGAGAGCCACTCGGTTGGCTCGTCTATCATCCCCGATGGTTCCCTTCCTTGAAAGTCGACACAAACGACCAGGAAAGATTGCAGTTAGACTGGCAACATCACTCTGTAAATGCCAATGCCTTGAAACCACACAACAGTATCGTGAAACGCTAATTAAGCATGGATCTGAAAGTAGTACTGGCCTATGCTCAAAGGAACCGAGGGGCTTGCTATTATTATTTTTATTATTATTATTATTATTATTATTCTAAGTATTTATGTAACTGCGATATAGGAAACAGGCATTACTGTTGTTGGACACATTATGTCGAGATTAAGAAACCATTAGATCACCCGCTTGTTCAGAAGGTTTTGATACCAGTTGAGATATAATACGAATAACAACCCTGACTTGGCAGCAGAACTATTGTGTGAGAACATATCATATTTATTCAAACAGTGTTTCACACCACGCACACCAGCCAAGACGAAATGCACATCGTAGCAAGATTTATCACTGTTCACATCAAAGACCCCAGAGCGTACACAGATCGAGACTTCCGAAATATGTGACGGGAGTTCACACCGGTTTGGGCAATTATTATGAGATAAACACCAATAGCTGTTGTATTATGTACATAGTTGGTTATTTCTCTGTCAAGCCGTGACAGGAAACGTTATCTCACCGTCATGTCGCGCACTTGAAAATAAGCAACAGCTTGGCTAGCGATAGGAATGAACGATGTGCTCCCCATAGTGGTGAGCCTGCTGAAAAGCCCAGAATTGCACTACAGGTAATGTGACATATGCCTACCTTCTTCGGTACGACCAAAGATATTAGAAACATGTACCGAGTAAATCAAAACAAGCAGCTTCCAGAACAAAGAAAAAGCACAGAAGACAGTAAGTCACTCGAACGGATTCGACGTCCGATTCACTTCCCCCTTCCTTATTCTTCTTTAATGTTTAAGCATATTTATGTAAAGGTACGTCTCTTTCAACCACAATCGCTTTGTCTATATTGTGATACACGAGCCATGCAGAGAAAGTGAACTAGTATGGTGTGCATCTGGTGTTAGGCAGGGATGTGTCCAGACTCCGGCATTGTTCCACCAAGCCATAGACGACTCTTTAGACAAATGAATTTGTACAACCCAGGAGCCCCCATCAATTTAATTCAATTGACGTCTCCACAGCGAATGTTGGCTGTAAAGAGAAAAGTCAAATGACTCGACAATCCAAAAAACGATATTCAAACATTGAAAGAGAAAAGTCAAGAGACAAGACTATCCTAGAAACCTTATTGAAAGAGAAAAGTCAAGTGACTCGACAATCCCAGAAACACTGTTCAAACATTGAAAGAGGAAAGTCAAAATCAAGTGACATCACAATCTCACAAAGTGCCATTGAAACTTCCCGTGGTGTTTTATAGCAAACCGCGTCTAGAAGCGGTAGTCCCTCGATTTAACAGTAGCCCACGCAAACAGTACGCCCGGGAATAAGTTGTATGTTTAGATCTCACAGGTTCATAACTGCACTTGAAGCCCACTATAACTGGTGTTCAAAGAGTGCTGGGTCGATAACGATATTTGAGAACAAATACACATTGGCTTGATTTGAGTGCAAATATTTATGTTAGCCCACTCAAAAGTCTGGAATAAATAATTTTTCATTCAAATAAAGATATCACTGGGGGGAGAACTATTTTTCTTCTCTCTATTTAATTTAACCGTGACCTTCTAATTTCGATTTCGGTCTTCTTTGTCGGAATAATAACATCAAATAATCATAAGGATTTCAATAAGGTTTAGTGGAGTTTTAGAGGTGTTTTGCGGAGTTGTAATAGGGGTGTCAAAGTTAATGGTGTGAAAGTTCATGCAATCAAATTTGCCGATGACCAAGCGATAGTGAGAGGATCGGTAGCAACGTTGCAAATGCTACTTGAAAAAATGATAGCACAGTCAAAACGTTTGGACTAAAAATAAACACATCGAAGACAAAGACTGGTAATATCCAAGCATCATAGGCAAAACATATGATAATCGATTGGGAAATAATGGAACAAGTACGCAAGTTTATATATTTGGGGCAAACCATAACAGAAGATGCCCATAATGAGATAGAAATTAAGACAAGGATTGCAATGGGAAAAAAGGGTTTTAGTGAACACAGAAAGTATTCTATCTATCTATATTCAGTCCACTTATGTCGTTAGACGTCATAGGGAAGTGCGACCTCCTTTGTTTCATATTTTTTGGGCAGGGTAAAAATCCAAGACTCAAAGCAGAAGACATCCTTTGTGGGTTCCAGAATCCCATGCCCGAGCAGCGGCCGTTAGGCTTACTCTCTTCGATTTCCAATTGCAAAGATATTTTTAACGTGCGCACGGGTGTCTTCTTCGTACTCTGTCAGAAGTCAACTTGAATTTGTTCGAAGAAAGCAGCTGTCATTCTGAGGCTGTCGACACTGCCATAGAGCTTGTCTAGTGTTGGCACTGGTGATGGCCATATGTGCTTTCTCTGGTCCTCGTATGTCGGGCAATTTAGCAGCATATGTTCAGCGGTCATTTTCCCTGTACCACAGGTGCATTCGTCAGTGCCAACTATCTTCAGTTTATTGAATAGATGGTACCTCAGTCTGTTGTGGCCTGTGCGGAGTCTGAAGATCATGACCTGCTCTCTTCTGTTCAACTGGTAGTAGGCATAATTTTTTGTGTAGCCAGTATGTTTTGCTTCCCATTTAGCCATGTATCTGGCCCTAATAAACCTTTTGGACTCTTCGTAGGTCACACTAGTATCTGGTTGTGGTAGTCTTGCACCTTCTTTTGCCAGTCTGTCTGCCTCCTCGTTGCCTTGGATGTTACAGTGGGATGGAACCTACTGTACCACTACTCTTTTTGGTGCGGACTGCTGGCATTGTTGACAGAGTACTGCTCTTAAATCATTAAGTTCAGTATTTTTCTGGCTTTTTAGTGATGTAACAACAGCCAGGGCATCTGTGAACAGGACTATCTGGTTTTCATTGCTTTCGCCTGTCAGCATTGCTTTTACTGCAGCCTTCAGTGCCTCTGCCTCTGCTCTGAAATTGCTTGAGAATTTTCCAGTTGCCACTGACAGTGATATTTTTTTACCATTTGTTACGCTAAGGAATACCCCTCCCCTTCCATTCTGTGCTGTGTTTGTTACAGAACCGTTGGTGTATGAATGGGTCCAGTCCATGTTTGGGTAGTTTTCCGCTATGTACCTCAGGGTTATGTCTCTTCTTTCTTTTTCAATCTGGCTGTTCTTGTTTCCAATACCTGGTATATTTTCTACCACCTCCGGAACGAAATGCTGCTTCCAGGTGGGTTTGCGTACAGTAGGGATGGGCTTTGGTGTTGTTATGGTGTTCATAGGGTCTTCGCTCATCTTTGCTTTGGCTATTTCTGCAAAGATTCTCCGCTTTAGTTTCCCTTTTCCAAATCTATTTAGTCTCTGATGCATTGGATGGTCTGTCAGTCTCTGCTTGCTGCTGGGCTCTGCAGTCTCTTCTGTAGGTCATGGATTGCAGTTTTGTAACCTTTTCAAGTTCTACAATTGGCGTTGACTTCATGCCTCCTGTTATAACTCACATGGCTTGGTTTTGAAGTTTGCTAATTTTATCAAAGTTCGCCTTTGCTGCTGTTGCCCATGCCGCAATGCCATACTCGAGAACTGGTCTCACTCTTCCAGTGTACAGTTTTTTTAGTATACTTTCACCTGCTCCCCAGCTTGTGCCAGCAAGTTTCCTCATGATTGCCATTCTTTGTCTGACTCTCATTCGGTTTCTCTCGATCTGACTTTTCTATGTCATGCGCCGATCAAATGTGACTCCCAAGTAGTTTGGGTGGTCGTTTGGCCGCAGATATTTGCAGTTAAGACTTATTTTAGTGTTATGTGGTTTATTTGAAAGCGAGAATATCGTACATGTTGTTTTTTCTTCATTTATTTTGACCAGCCATGATTTCGCCCACTCCTCCAACGATGTTAGGGCCTGCTGCATCCGATTGTTTGCTACGGTGAGATTTTTTTCAGATGACCACATAGCCAGATCGTCTGCAAACATGGAGCTGTGGACTCTTCTGGGTAAATTTTCTATGATGTTGTTTATATACACCAGAAAAAGTGTGAGTGACAGTACTCCCCATTGGGGTACTCCTTGCTCCAGTGTCACCTTTTTGCTCATCTGCCCTTGTACTTGAACTCTGGCTATTCTGTTTTTGAGGTAGTGGCTGATCCATCTGTACATTTTTCCAGACACTTCACTTCTTCGTAGCTTGACTTTAAGTGCCTCTTTCCACACCTTGTAAAATGCCTTCTCTAGATCCCCCCAAACCGCAACTGTATGCTTTTTCTCTTGGTAAGCATCTTCTATTTCCTGTGCTATGAGAGTTATCTAGTCCTCAGTGGATCTGTGTTGTGTAAATCCTGCTTGCTGTGGAATTAATATGTGTTTTTCTTCCAGGTGCCACATCAGTCTGGTGTTTATCATTCGCTCCATCAGTTTACCTGCACAGCTCTGTAGAATGATAGGCCTGTATCCATTTGGATCTGTTCTGTCGTTTTCTTTCTTTGGTACGGGTATAAGTACAGCATCTTTCCATGCCTGAGGTACAATTCCCCTTTTCCAGCTTTGGTTGACAGTAACTTCCTCTTTGCTGTTTGGCCCAACCCCATCAGCATTTCATTTGTTACCCCATCTTTTCCGGGCGATTTCTTTTTCTTTAAAGTTCTCATGGCCTCATTCATTTCATTCATCGTTAGTTTTGCGCAAGGGTGTCTGATCTAACTACTCAGAGATCAGGGGAAATATTTGCCGGATGATCCACGTGAACCCGCGACCTCAGCACCAGAGGCGAACACCTTACCTCGAGACCACTGGGTTCCCCCACATAAACTATTAACCTTGTAAAATATCAGAATAAAGCTGAGGAAAAAACCAATCACCACTCACATATGGTCAGTTGCACTGTATGGGGATTAAACATGGATTCTAGAAAAGACAGATGAAAATCTCTTGGAAGCGTTTGAAATACGGTGTTACTGTAGAACTGAAAGAGTGAGTTTGACTAAAAGCAATTGTTATTAAATAACCGGGGACGGCGTGGCCTAGTGGTTAAGTGGCACGGCTCACGACCCGAAGGTGCTGGGTTCGATCCCCATCACAGCACCGGCCGTTACCCCGGGGAAGCAAACCCTTACAAAATGCAGGAGGAAGCAGACCCTTACATAAAATGCGTGCTGAAGTCGGATGCACTGGGCCGATAGGCGCAAAATAAAAACCACAGTGCAACGCACACAGCCTTGGGGAATAGAGAAATAAGGCAAACGCAAAAAAGAAAAAAAAACAGAAAGAAGATCCAATGACAATGTACTGAGTGAAGTGGGCGTATAAAAACAAATATTTCATATGATACAATTAACGACGTTTGAGTTGGCTGGGTCACAATATGAAACATGACAAGTCTTCTACAGAAGACACTTAGAGGGCGAGATTCAAGGGGAGAAAAGTGAAGGAACGACCAAGACTCAGGCATCCCAGGCATGCTGGGACAAAGTACGAACTTATGCTCAAATGAAGAGAACTGCAGAAATTAGAGTCAAATGGAGAGACATGCGCAGATAACTTTACAACTAGTCTCCGGACTGATCAACCAGAGAATAGGGTCAAATGGAGAGACATACTCAGACAACCTTACAACCAGTCCCCGGACTGATCAACCAGAGGAAAAGGTCAAATGGAGAGACATACTCAGACAACCTTACAACCAGTCCCCGGACTGATCAACCAGAGGATAAGGTCAAATGGAGAGACCAACTCAGACAACCTGACAACCAGTCCCCGGACTGATCAACCAGAGGATAAGGTCAAATGGAGAGACCAACTCAGACAACCTGACAACCAGTCCCCGGACTGATCAACCAGAGGATAAGGTCAAATGGAGAGACATACTCAGACAACCTTACAACCAGTCCCCGGACTGATCAACCAGAGGATAAGGTCAAATGGAGAGACCAACTCAGACAACCTGACAACCAGTCCCCGGACTGATCAACCAGAGGATAAGGTCAAATGGAGAGACCAACTCAGACAACCTGACAACCAGTCCCCGGACTGATCAACCAGAGGATAAGGTCAAATGGAGAGACATACTCAGACAACCTTACAACCAGTCCCCGGACTGATCAACCAGAGGATAAGGTCAAATGGAGAGACATACTCAGACAACCTGACAACCAGTCCCCGGACTGATCAGCCAGAGGATAAGGTCAAATGGAGAGACATACTCAGACAACCTGACAACCAGTCCCCGGACTGATCAACCAGAGGATAAGGTCAAATGGAGAGACATACTCAGACAACCTGACAACCAGTTTCCGGACTGATCAACCTGAGGATAAGGTCAAATGGAGAGACATACTCAGACAACCTGACAACCAGTTTCCGGACTGATCAACCAAATGATGATAACGAGAGAGGTGTATCTGGCTAAGTGGTTGCATGCTAGTCTTCTAGTACATTCGCATTCAAAACCTCGGTACAGCGTAGGCTTTGTTTTTCTGTTTAATTCGAGGTAAAAGATACGAGGTAGCTTCAAAAAGTTCCCGGAATTAGTGCATTATATGAAAATAAGTTACAATAGAATTATCTACACTACATTTCCTTCAAAGTAGTTCCCGTCGGCAACTACACACTTTTGCCAGCGTGCATACTGCTGCTGGAAACTGCTGCTGGAAACATTCGTGGAACCCATTCTTTGACAACTCTCTCATCTGTCTTGTCGTATTGGTGACAACGCCATCAGCATCCTTTAATCGCTGACCTTTTAGTGCCGATTCCAGTCGACGGGAACAAGAAAAAAATCAGCCGGGGCCAGGTCGGGAGAATATGGAGGATGTAACTTCTGTTCGAGAGTATATGTGAAGGTCAAGTCTGCCATGTCCTTTCGTCAATTTCACTACCAACTTAAAAGTATATATTCTTCATAACGTCAGCTTTTATTCAAAAACGAATCGACTATTCCGGGAACTTTTTGAACCTCTTAAACATAACCTGAGTAATGCCGTGCTGACTAAAGTTGTAAGAGGCTTTTATTCCTCGTCGCTATCATTCATCCCGGTAGACCTTTGCAATGAGAACAAACGGGGTATTACAGCTTTATTAATTGTTAGTAGTGAAGTTGGATATGACACACCCCCAGGAAGAAACGCAATAACAGAATTAAGCATGCCCTGGATTGGAACTCACAGGAGAAAAGAGGAATGAGAAGCCCAAATAAAACTTCACGAAGACCAGTGGAAGTAGAGACCTTTGCATAAGGTACCTCATAGGCCGAAATAAAAAAGACTGATAGGATTAAGATTCTGTTAACAACAACGACGCAGTTCAATGTTGCAATGAAGTGGGGATGAATACGTAAAGAGTGGCATGGAATTAGTTAATCATATCTTTAGAGTTCAGTTCAGTTCATCCTGTAACCCATCAGGTCGTTGAGGAACACTTAAAGACATTCCCACAGGCCCACGCCATCTCTCTCTGTCCGCTGCCGCCAGTCGTGCCTCACCGAGATGAACGTTTGACCACTCAGTGATGTTGTCTGCCCATCTCTTCCTTGGTCGATCCAGCCTTCTCTCTCCTGGTACGCTGCCACGCAATTTCGAATTTGTAATTCCGCTGGACCTCGTGACGTGCCCATACAAAGCCATCTTTTGATAGCTGTGAACTGATCAGCAAAGGGCCCAATTGCGTTTTCCACTATTCGTCGTTTTTCTACGTTCGTTACGTTTCTTTAGAGTAGCATTTGTTAAGTCAAGTCTATGATGCTTTCGTCAGACACAAGATTGCAGGAAAGAAGTGCGCCGTTTTTCTTTCTACATGATGCCTATATATGGTAGAACGTACTATTGCTATTCATTATCATCATCTTTAGGCTCATCGATTCAGAGACTAGTGTTAAGTCGTCTGATCACGTCACGTCACTGTCATCTGTTAGTCAGTCCAGAGACTAGTGTTAAGTCGTCTGATCATGTCACGTCACTGTCCTCTGTTAGTCAGTCCAGAGACTCCTGTTGAAGTCGTCTGATCACGTCACGTCACTGTCAGGTGTAAGTCAATCCAGAGACTCGTGTTGAAGTCGTCTGATCACGTCACGTCACTGTCCTCTGTTAGTCAGTCCAGAGACTCCTGTTGAAGTCGTCTGATCCTGTCACGCCACTGTCCTCTGTTAGTCAGTCCAGAGACTCGTATTGAAGTCGTCTGATCACGTCACGTCACTGTCAGGTGTTAGTCAATCCAGAGACTCGTGTTGAAGTCGTCTGATCATGTCACGTCACTGTCCTCTGTTAGTTAGTCCAGATACTCGTGTTGAAGTCCACTGATCATGCCACGCCACTGTCAGGTGTTAGTCAGTCCAGAGACTCGTGTTGAAGTCCTCTGACCATATCACGCCACTGTCAGGTGTTAGTCAGTCCAGACACTCGTGTTGAAGTCCTCTAATACTGTCACGTCACTGTCCTCTGTTAGTCAGTCCAGAGACTCGTGTTGAAGTCCTCTGATCATGTCACGCCACTGTCCTCTGTTAGTCAGTCCAGAGACTCGTGTTGAAGTCCTCTGATCATGTCAGACTCGTGTTGAAATCCTCTGATCATGTTACGCCACTGTCCACTGTTCCCAGCAGATCTCTTCGGCTCAGTAAAATCCCCACCACAATGTCCTTCCGCGCCAGTGTGACGTACTTATTTCTTGGACGTCCTGCTCTTCTTTTCGTCTGAAATTTGCCTTATAATATTTTGACAAGATGCGTCCGTTCCACGTGTTATGACAAATCTACTTTTGTGTATACTCATTATTAGTTGTCTATGCGACCCTACATCTTCAAGTACGCGTTCGTCTAACCCTGTTTCTGTCCAGTTCACTATTCGTGTTCAGAGATAGCACCACATATTTAAAGCTCCTAATGTGTTTTTATCCTTTTTGTTAAGAGTCCAAGTTTGGTTGGCTTGGCTTCGTTCGTTCTCAATCTCCCGCTACAAAACCCCGAAACGGCTTAAGTAGCAGAATGTAGTCCAGAGAACGGAATGCGTTGTGTCGTTGTTTACAGCTTGACTGCGATATTTGCACCTTTCGATCCAACACATCCTACTTCAGCAAGTATTTTTTGAGTACCGGGTTAGCATTCGCTCTTCGATCCCTTCTCCTTAGCCAGTCTGCCTGCTGCAGCCTGTTATCCAGGATCACCACTTGGAGGTATAGAAGGGTCTTGGCAGCTCTAGTTTGCTGGCCCTAACGCTGGCAGACAGCTATGGGTCGCTGACCACTGCAGTTTATGCGCTGCTCAGCATCTTGATCCCGAGTCCATGTTTCAGAGCCGTACAACTCTAATGGCCAAACATGTGTAGTGATTATTATTTTCGGAAGTCCGCATGATTGTTATTTGTTGTTAGGAGTTTTTGTTTTCAACTGAATGCATTTTTTCTACTGTGTTTCTAGTACTAATGTCAGTCTCACATCGGGGATCCTCTGAAATAATGTGGCCCTAATATGAAATCCTCTGCACTTGTTTTATGCTATACCAGCTATTAGTAATGTACTATTACAAATCACACCACCTCTACCTCCACTACTAACCCTACTACTACTGCAATTACTACTATTATTACTACTACTGCAATTACTACTATTATTACTACTACTGCAATTACTACTATTATTACTACTACTGCAATTACTACTATTATTACTACTACTGCAATTACTACTATTATTACTACTACTGCAATTACTACTATTATTACTACTACTGCAATTACTACTATTATTACTACTACTGCAATTACTACTTTTATTACTACTACTGCAATTACTACTATTATTACTACTACTGATACTATTGCTTTCACTACAACTGAAAAGCAAAGGCCGCCGTCCATTGTAGACGATGATGACATAATTTATTTGCTAGCGTTATTTTTTAGTAAGGATTAACTGCGCTACTTTTTATCCTCACTCTCTCGTCTCGTGCCGCCCAACACCAGTGGCAAGTCAAGAACAAGACGACTAGGGGGCGACTACGAGATGCAGAGAATTCGTATCAAGCACCCGTGAAAAAGTCGGCGGAGTCCGGAGTCGAACCCACACCACCTGATCACGAGGCCGACGGCTTAACCACTTCGCCACGGAATCTCCTTCACTACAACTACTACTACTACTACTATTACTACTACTAATACTATTACTTTTACTCATACCAATACCACTACTACTACTACTATTATTACTTCTATTAATTCTTAGTTCTTAGTCGACCAGTACTTCTACTATTACTACTACTACTACTATTACTACTACTATCACTACGACTACTACCACTAATACCCCTACTATTAATACTACTATTGGTTCTAAATGTTGTTATGACCCGGGGTGGGGTTAAGGATGAACTCTCGACACCAACGAAATACTCCCATGGCGAGTGTCTCACATAGCCTCTGACAACAAAGTCCCTCTCCTGGCTTTCGCGCGGCAGAACTGTTTTGACTTACAGGAGAAGTGACGGAAGGCCAGCGGCTGGCGACTTAAAACCAGTAGTTTCGGACAGATGGGGCTCGAAAACCTAGGAAGGCAGTTCATATAGGAGAAAGAAAACTCTGATTTCAAACAATTTGCAGCCTTGCAGATAAGATACTGGCTTATCTTGTCGGGTTCTGATAGATATGGCTGTACAATCTGTTTTATGATAATTCTGAAAGTTTGTCTGCGTCTACCAAACCTAGCAACCGACGCTGTGCGAAGGAGCATACGCAAGAGGATACAATGCCTAATGCTTCGTATCTGTGGCAAGGCAGACCAGGCCCTTAGAAGTGAAGCCCCACAGGCGAACAGGTAGAGCATTGCTCTGCTGATTGGGCAACTTCTGCAGCTTGCCTTTTTCCACATGGATGTGTAACACCTTTCCCTTGGAACAAACAAGGCAGACCGAGAGAGGGACGATACTGCATGGGCAAAACATAGTCTCTATATTTCTGCCCGTACTGTGTGCAAAAAGCACAATTACTATCGTCTGACAAGACGAAAAGAGTCAATGACTACTGCTACTACTACTACTATTTCTACTACTATTGCTTCTACTACTACTACCACCACCACTACTCTACTACTATTACGCTATTTCTATTACCGGCATTCCAACAACTCTACCAGAAAGTCAGCAGTTGGATGAACAAACAATCCTTTATTATAAAATGTCAGACATGTTATACTGTCCCTGAAAAGTCTTACTTACTTACTTAGTGGATTAGACTTAGACTTAGAATCGACTTATACCTAGAACGATTCTTCTTCTTCATCTTATTCGCCCTTATCACATTCTAGTGCATAGATCATTTACCAATTGCAGTTACGTCTTGTACAATTTCCTCTATTTCTTTCCAACGTATTTCCGAGTTCATTCATTGACCTCTCCGTGCCTTTTTCGTGTGTTCTTGAACCTGCTTCTTTTTTCTGTGCGCTACACAACAGTAATTGACTGGTGATACTGGCTTGGGGGCGGAGCCAGGGGTGTGCTGCTTGGGTTATCATATGCCACCTTTTCCTTAAGATCTCCTGCTTCACCTTTCTTTGCCCTGACCTCTCCCATACTATTTCGTTTGCAACCTTGTCGATGCACTGTTATTACAATATTTTTTATGCATTTCCGTCACATGAATCAGTCAGGATTATAGCCTGAATAATGTTATGCAACCTCTTTCGAATAGAGATATTGAAATGGTACGTATACGATCATTCATGCGATACTTGTGCGAAGAGCCAGTGATACATGAAGCGAAGTGAACGTGTTGGGCGTTAGATAGAACGTCTATTAAGATAAATAACTGATAGCATTACAAGACGATATCTGGTCTGTAATCCCCAAGACAAGAGAAGTAGAGGAATACAAAAACACACATGGTGAAGTGAGCTTGAGACAAACAAAAAATCCAAACAGATAAGAGGTGGCAGAGCTGGTACAGGAGAAGACAGCTCGGGACAGGAGAAGTTACATGTGTATGTCGAAGACATGTGCTCCACCTGGAACTGAACGTTGAAGACATGTGCTCCACCTAGAACTAATCGTTGAAGACATGTGCTCCACCTGCAACTAAACGTTGAAGACATGTGCTCTACCTGGAACTAAACGTTAAAGACATGTGCTCCACCTAGAACTAAACGTTGAAGACATGTGCTCCACCTGGAACTGAACGTTGAAGACATGTGCTCCACCTAGAACTAAACGTTGAAGACATGTGCTCCACCTGGAACTGAACGTTGAAGACATGTGCTCCACCTAGAACTAAACGTTGAAGACATGTGCTCCACCTGGAACTAAACGTTGAAGACATGTGCTCCACCTAGAACTAAACGTTGAAGACATGTGCTCCACCTGGAACTAAACGTTGAAGACACGTGCTCTAAATGGAACTGAACGATTATGATAACAGTGATATTGAATACTGCAGTTAAAACTTCATTCTGAAAATCTGACCGAAATGCTGAAATACTTGTGTACTGTCATTCATGAATTCTTCTTCTTCTTTTTCGCCACGTCCTTCTTCTTATTATTATTATTCTCTTTTTCCTTCTTCTTTTTCTTCTTCTTCTCCTCCTTCTTCATTTTCTTCTCCTACTTGTTCTCCTCTTTCTTTTTCTGTTTCTCCTTCTTTTTACCCTTTTCATTTTCCTCCTTTTCCTTAACCTATCTCTTTCTCCTTCTTCTTCTTCTTCTTCTTCTTCTTCTTCTTCTTCTTCGTCTTCTTCTTTTTCTTCTTCTCTTCTATTTCTTCTTCTTCTCCCTCCTCTTAATTATTCTTCTCCTTCTCCTTCTTCTCCTCCTCCTTTTCTTATCTTCTTTTTTTCATTTTCTCCCTTTTCTCTCCCTTCTTCTTCTTCTTCTCCTCCTTCTTCTTCTACTGCGATCATTGCGACTTGCAATCCGTATTCGTCAATAAATGCTGATATCTTTTTCAAGGTCTCAATATCGCAATACATTATTTCTCGAGATGATTGGTCGTCGTCCACATCCGTATTATGAGATTATGAGACTACTGGCATAGGCCTGCAGTACATGTGCTGTCAAGCCAGTTCTGTTATATGGCTTTGAAATAGTAAGAACAGTAAGGAAAAAAAACAACGCAAAATGTAAAGAGTTTCAAAATATGATGTATGTGCAGGAAATAGTTAGTTTTATTTTCACTTGTGCCGTTCAGCGTCGTATGGAGCTTGAGTCGTCTATCCTGCGCCAAGTTCGTTGCGTCGGTCAATGTGAGCCCTTGTCGTTGCACAATTATTCTAATGTCATCTATCCACCTACCTCGCGGCCGCCTTCTTGCCCTGTAGCCAGATCTACCAGCATTGTAAGCCATCAGTGGAAGATGATGAGGGTGCATTCTCATGAGATGACCAAACCAACTTATTTTCTGCCTGGAAATGTATTCGGCACAAGACGTAGTGCCGACCATACTTCGAATGTCGTCATTCCGCATTCTGTCTCTTCTGGTAACACTGATGACTTTCCTCAAACACTTCATTTCACAAGCCGTGCAGACTGAAATGTATGTGTTACTATTGGAAAGCTATAGACATCAATCGAACATATCATGTACAGAGGGCGCTGGAGTTGAATAGGACGCACATTAAGGGGACCAGCTGCTAGCATTACAAACAGTCTCTGTTGTGGAATCCCCAAAGCGAGAGAAGTAGAGGCAGGCCAAATCAGAAATGGAGAAGTGACACACATGAAGGAAGTGATAACTTGGACAAAGCTGGAATGGAGAAGTGACACACATGAAGGAAGTGATAACTTGGACAAAGCTGGAATGGAGAAGTGACACACATGAAGGAAGTGATAACTTGGACAAAGCTGGAATGGATGGCCTAAGACAGAGCATGAGTGTATTTGTTGACGACGCTTGAGCAACGGGGAGCTGAAAACTTTTGATGCAAATACATGTACTATCCGAGTGATAACAGGGTTGGACATAATAGGACCACTATAACCTTCCAAAAAATTCGCGAAAGAGGACTACAGAGGTGTGTGCATGGGACTAGCAACCTCATCGTGTAACACCATTGCAACTGTAACCACCACTGCAAATAGTCGGATGCAGACTTCCTGTTAAGGGACCAACTTGAATGTTGGTTGTGAGGAAAGGAGACTAACCTATGGTCAAGCAAAACATACTGATCGAACATATTAGTCAGGGTCAGGCAAACATACTGATCGGACATATTAGTCAAGGCCAGGCAAACATGCTGATCGGACCTATTAGTCAGGGTCATGCAAACATACTGATCGGACATATTAGTCAGGGTCAGGCAAACATACTGATCGGACATATTAGTCAGGGTCAGGCAAACATACTGATCGGACATATTAGTCAAGGCCAGGCAAACATGCTGATCGGACCTATTAGTCAGGGTCAGGCAAACATACTGATCGGACATATTAGTCAGGCTCAGGCAAACATACTGATCGGACATATTAGTCAGGGTCAGGCAAACATACTGATCGGACATATTAGTCAGGGTCAGGCAAATATACTGATCGGACATATTAGTCAGGGTCAGGCAAACATACTGATCGGACATATTAGTCAGGGTCAGGCAAACATACTGATCGGACATATTAGTCAGAGTCAGGCAAACATACTGATCGGACATATTAGTCAGGGTCAGGCAAACATACTGATCGGACATATTAGTCAAGGCCAGGTAAACATGCTGATCGGACATATTAGTCAGGGTCAGGCAAACATACTGATCGGACATATTAGTCAGGGTCAGGCAAACATACTGATCGGACATATTAGTCAGGGTCAGGCAAACATACTGATCGGACATATTAGTCAGGGTCAGGCAAACATACTGATCGGACATATTAGTCAGGGTCAGGCAAACATACTGATCGGACATATTAGTCAGGGTCAGGCAAACATACTGATCGGACATATTAGTCAGGGTCAGGTAAACATACTAGCCAAGATCTTAACCTCATTTCCACGCAGGTCTCCTTGAAAACGGGATGTTCTTATTGGCCGTCAGGTGGAGGATCAATGCGATCCAAAAAATAGTGAGCGATACGCAGATGAAGCCAAGCATAGCACAAACGCACGTAGGACATCGGTCCCCCTTCACCAGCACGCTCGGGATGTGAGGAAAACTACTGAAATCCGCCACTTAGGGTTTTTTTCAGGACGCACAAATGAGTAAACTGTTGGGATTTCCAACAACAACAAAATAGTGGTCGTATGCTTCACTTAACGCGAACAATCGAGTAAAATTCTATCCATCTTGAGGTGTCTCTATGGAACATGGTCAGGGATCTTAATTATAATAATAAAGTTTGATTAGGTAGCAGAGGCTCATTGTGTGTGTCGACTACTGCCGTGTCTAAGTTCAGCGGACGTTGTCAAATCATGTCTAAAGTTGTAGACAAGTGTCAGAACGATCGTTTGGCGAGGCGTCCTCTCTCCTGCACTTCCAACGATCCAGTAGGTGGCACAGATGACATATTTGTGAAGAAACTGATTACCGAGACATCCTGAGCTAGAAGAACAACATGGCCGAATAGAGAGAGACGGCGGAAATCCAAGTTTCCTTTAAAAAAAAAGTCATTTCCGCCGATTCCGAGAAAGCATCCCTGAATTCCGATCATGTTTATTGTGTTATTCTTCTGTTCCTCCTATATATGTTTGTGGTTCTGAACTATTACCTTCCACTTTCCATGATGGAATTCTTAAATTAATTAGAGATGGTGATTTGAGGAAGAGAGTTATGTTTAGTTTAGTCTGTTAAACAATAAGTTATGATTATTTTTTTTTAACTACTGTAGTTTACGGTTGCTCAAAAAAAGCCATCAGCATGTTATATTGCTATTTAATTTATAACACAATATGTAAAGTAATCCATGTAGATATATATGTACAGGTATACACACATACCAACACACATACACACACATATATATATTAAAAATATTAGAGATCTCCCGTAGTTACCAAAATCCGGCTTTGTGGCTATTGTAGGTAGAAGTAGCTAGGTGCCGCATGCACGTGCCCAGCTCAAATATACAATGGCGTCTGTGCTCACAGAGTGTATAATCAAAGAATAGCGTGCCGTTATGCGTTAGGGTGGGGTGGTTGTGGAAACAAGAGGTGGGGGGAGTAAAGTACTTTCTGTAAAGTACATTCAAAAGGAAATGTTTCCTGTTCACGATTAGAAGTGTTTGTCGCGTATAGTGGTGCATTTCTGGGTCGTCAAATTTGCTCAACGACGCTCAGTAATGCTGAAGTTCGTGATTTTCAGATTACAATAGAAACATATGAGCGGCATGATTTGGAGGGGGTGGGTGAGGTGGTAAGGGGAAATGGTTCCAGCGGGCAGGTCAGTATTGATAGACAATGTAGAATCTGCAATAGGGTATTCGCATGGTTTAGCTAACATCATAATGTATGATTCATTGATTTTCTGAAAACCGTCCTGACTGTGGGTAATCAGACAAGTGACTATCGGATATTAAATGAACCGAATTGGTCTATCCTTGCTCTGTTAGGCGCCATCTATGCTGCTATAAACAAACCACTTAACCATGTCTGGTGTTATTCCATGTCACACAGTTAAATAGTAAGTGCAATTATCAATTATTTTCAAGTTTGTATCAAACATAATATTTGGTTAAAGTCTTTAGTGACCTGTTTACGGACATGCCTTTGTAATTTCTACAGGATAAAGTTTAAGTAGCTAAAAAAAAACATTGTTCAAAGTTATAACACGCTATCCGCTCTTCACCACCCCCCCCCCCCCCCCCAACCCCCACCCCCCACAATACACGTCCTTTTCGTGTCAACATTATAATGAGCTTCAAAGAACCTTTACTTGTTCGAACATGCAAGGAGAGGTCGCCAATTTAGACTGTGCGGGAAAAATATCTTTGAACGGTACCCACGAAGCATGTCTGGGCACACACTTTATCCAAACACCTCCTATTCGGCTTTCATACACACATTTCATTAACCCAGGGTTTCTCAACCGGTATTCCGGTCGTATAGACCAACGGTTTCATGCGGTTCGGCGGAAGACCGTAATTCAACTAAATAAAAGTAAGTTTCTAAAAAAAAAGCTTAGCTGGCAATCCATGCTGTTTCGGTCTACGATTTTTAGTAGCTTCATAATTCAACTATGTCAATAAATGAATACGCTCTACGGACCTATATAATTAAAGAATATCATTCTAGAGAGCCTAGCAATTATTAATAGATTATTGTAATACAACTCATTGATCACGCTAACGCACTTTGATCTGCAGATTTATTGATTTTTTTCGACAAGGGTTCTGTGATAAGTCAAAATTATTTCATGATTCAATAATAATAAAAGGTTTCAGAAAGGTTGCATTAGCCGGTCTATTGATTTTTTCAATTGTAGGTTATTTTCTACTTGATCTTATGGTCGATTTTTTTATGTTCACAGCGTCAGATGAGTTCCTGTGATGTTTAAATCGTCAGGCGAGTTCCCGTAATGTTTGAATCGTCAGATGAGTTCCCTTGATGTTTGCACCGTCAGACGAGTTCCGTGATGTTTACATCGTCAGATGAGTTCCTGTGATGTTTACACTGTCAGATAAGTTCTTGTGATGTTTACATCGTCAGATAAGTTCTTGTGATGTTTACACTGTCAGATGAGTTCTTGTGATGTTTACACTGTCAGATGAGTTCTTGTGATGTATACACTGTCAGAAAAGTTCCTGTGATGTTTATACATTAAGATGAGTTCTTGTGATGTTTACACCGCCAGATGAGTTCCTGTGATGTTTATACATTCAGATGAGTTCCTGTGATGTTTATACATTCTGATGAGTTCCTGTGATGTTTATACATTCTGATGAGTTCCTGTGATGTTTACACCGTCAGATAAGTTCATGTGATGTTTACACCGCCAGATGAGTTCCGTGATGTTTACACCGTCAGATAAGTTCCTGTGATGTTTACACCGCCAGATGAGTTCCTGTGATGTTTACACAGTCAGGCGAGTTCTTGTGATGTTTACACCGTCAGATAAGTTTCGTGATGTTTATACATTCAGATGAGTTTATGTGGTAGTTACCTTGCTAAATTCATTTCTGAAGTGCGGAGAGTTTATCATCTTTAGGAGCTTGAAATGTGGGTTATCAGTTATAAACTTCTAAACAGACTTACACCTAAATTATTTATTATATAGGAACCATTGAATTAATATTCAGGCCTCCAGGAATCCTTGTCTGCTGACAATGAATGAACCTATAAAACAAGATTCGTTGTCGTGAATAGTTAGATTTATATTTGTTTGTATTTATTCACCATTGCAACGCTGTTTTGCATTGCTGGTATCCACCGGACAGTACACCCTGGCTTATGTCCCCTGATATAACCAGTGAGATTTGTTGAAAGAGGCGTTTCTTCGCATAATTAAGGTGAACTTTTGAACCAAACAAACGTAATCATAAAAGAATAATTATTCTGTTCGCTTAAGATTGATTTTATTTATTTCTATTAATAGCATATGGATTATTTTTCCACAATTGACGTAGAAGGAATATGGTCTACAAACCATATAACACCTGCAATCATACCAGTACCAACAAAATCGATCATACCAGTACCAACAAAATCGATCATACCAGTACCAACAAAATCGATCATACCAGTACCAACAAAATCGATCATACCAGTACCAACAAAATCGATCATACCAGTACCAACAAAATCGATCATACCAGTACCAACAAAATCGATCATACCAGTACCAACAAAATCGATCATACCAGTACCAACAAAATCGATCATACCAGTACCAACAAAATCGATCATACCAGTACCAACAAAATCGATCAAACCAGTACCAACAAAATCGATCATACCAGTACCAACAAAATCGATCATACCAGTACCAACAAAATCGATCATACCAGTACCAACAAAATCGATCATACCAGTACCAACAAAATCGATCATACCAGTACCAACAAAATCGATCAAACCAGTACCAACAAAATCGATCATACCAGTACCAACAAAATCGATCATACCAGTACCAACAAAATCGAATACAATAGATTGCAGCCAATATTGGTTTGCTATCACACGATTTCAAAATATCGTTGAAAAGGGTTCATAGAAAAATTGCTGGCAAAGACAGAGAAAAATAAAACTGTCCATGCGACTTTTTCCCATTGCTGCAATTCGTAATCGAGAAGTTTTTTAGGCAGAGAACTACAGGCCGCTTCGCCACTGTTATCGCCACGTCGTGTGCTGGCTGTGTTTGTTTATTTCACCCCCAACAGAAAAACAACATATGCCATACTGGGTATTCGAACCCCTGCCCTCAATGCCGGCAGGCAACCATTCGACCACGTGCTCCTCTACAAAGATGAAGATCAATAGCAGTTCTGAAAAAAATTGAAACACTGGTGACGCAGATGGAGCTATGGGCTGTCTTGCACGGAGAATGTTAAAACAAGGTAGGGCTCTCTTTATCTGCTTTATTGACCATAATAAGGCCTTTGACAATATGCTAATGTATAGTTGTCCTTATTTTAGAACAGCTTAAGACGGGTAGAGCAATAATTAAGCTAATATGCAAATCAAACAGCGGAAATAGCACACAAGAAGAGAATAACACAACAAACCAAGTCCCAATCAAAGAATGAATGAGATCTAGATGTTTTAATTAAAGTAGTTGTTGATGGAGGAAGCTACCAGAAAGATAAATATTTGTGTTAAGGTCAACGGTGGACGAATATGTGCCATTAAATGTTGACTAGGGATCAAGACACTGAGCAGCGCATGAGCTGCAGTGGTCAGCAACCCATAGCTGGCTGCAAGAGTCAGGGCCAGCAAACCAGAGCTGCCAAGACCGTTCTACACATACATGCGGTGATCATGGATAACAGGCTGCAACAGAGCAGACTGGCTAAGGAGAAGGGATCGAAGAGGGAATGCTAACCCGGTACCCAAAAAATGCTTGCTGAAGTCGGATGTCTTGAACCGAAAGATGCAAATATTGCAGTCAAGCTGTAAACTACGACACAACGCATTCCGCTCTCTCGACTACATTCTGCTACTTAAGCCCTTTTAGGGTTTGGAGCGGGAGATTGAGAACGAACGAAGCCAAGCCAAGCCAAATGTCGACCAAGCCATCATAGAAAAAACATAAAAATCATTACAAAATCTGCTGAACAAGATCAACAATACAGCCTATGCGTTTGGTATGAAGACTAAAGTTAGTGAAACAAATGGATTGGTAATAGCTAAACAAACCCACATATTAAATATAAAAATAGAACAAGTACAGAGATTTTCATATGAGTTCAAAATTATTATTGAGAAGTTGAAATTAGATTTTACTTGCCAAAAAGGCATTCCGTGATAAACACAAATTTATAATATCAAATAACATTAATATTGTCCTATGGAGGAGAATAATTACAACAATATCTGGCCCGCATTTATTTACGGCTCTGAAACATGGACTCATAACAAAAAGGATTAAAAGACCTATTGAGAAGTAGTGATATCGCAGGTTGCAAAGAATGAGTTGAACATAAAAAGTTCAAACAAGTAGTCGTGTAAAGATATGGGCACAGATACAACTAAAGAAAATATACATGAAAAGGTAGATAGTCTTGACTTGATCACATGAGAGCTACTATTGAAACTACTGCAAGGCAAGACTCGGGTGAAAAGAACAAGGTGGCGTCCAAGAAACAATTTCATCAGGCAGACGTGAAAAACATTAGAGTTCAGCCTTTTTATATATTTCTTTATCCCCGTATTCAATCAGGCAAGTCAGTACCTAACGCCAGATAATCAGAAGTTACTTTTGTTCTGCAAGCCCTTTAGTCGCCATTCGACTCAGTGGTCCTACCAGCGATATGATATGGCAGTGAAACCTGTTCTCTGTCAAATGTCATAAAGAACCAGCTAAGGAGAACACAAGGCTCACTTGAGCGCCGTCTTGTAGACCTATCACTTAGGCAACAGCTCTAAATGGGCCTACACAACAGTGACATACGGGCATTGTCATACGTCAAGGATGTTCTACACCATGCCAACAACTTCAAGCACCACTATAGCATTACTGCCGTAGGGGTGTGAGGTGTTAGCGATCTCACACTTCAAAGGCTCGGCTATGTGAAGGCGGTAGCCATCTCCTCTCCCTCACCGTTTTTACTTCCTGGACTGAACCGGTACACAATTAAGGCTGGGTCGTCCCGGGCGCCGTTGTGGTATGAAACAATATTTCCACCTCAACTGGGTTAATGAACCCAGGACCACTGTGATGCAACCACTGCACAACGCAGCTAGCACTCTACGATGGCGATGTAGTCAGAAGGAAAGACGAACGCTGGAGCACTGCAACCACTCAGTGGTCCACGCGTGACAAAAAATGACCTCCAGGAAGACCCCCAGCTAGGTGGCAAGATTCGCTCGAGCTGCACAACGCTCGCGATCCTAAAACAAGCAAGTTAGCTTTCCACTGAGCAACCGGTTTCCTGAGACAGATCGACTGAAACCTGAGCTGGAACCCGTACAAAACCAAAAAACACAGCACCGCTCGAGCCCAGCCCGATAAGCAGAACAATTTGGCTACCGGCTACCTCCAACTCGCACAAGAGTTGTGACTTGCACAAGAGTTGTGACTTGGACAAGAGTTGGGACTTGGACAATAGTTGTGACTTGGACAATAGTTGTGACTTGGACAATAGTTGGGACTTGGACAATAGTTGTGACTTGGACAATAGTTGTGACTTGGACAAGAGTTGGGACTTGGACAATAGTTGTGACTTGGACAATAGTTGTGACTTGGACAATAGTTGTGACTTGGACAATAGTTGTGACTTGGACAATAGTTGTGACTTGGACAATAGTTGTGACTTGGACAATAGTTGTGACTTGGACAATAGTTGTGACTTGGACAATAGTTGTGACTTGGACAATAGTTGTGACTTGGACAATAGTTGTGACTTGGACAATAGTTGTGACTTGGACAATAGTTGTGACTTGGACAATAGTTGTGACTTGGACAATAGTTGGGACTTGGACAATAGTTGTGACTTGCACGAGAGTTGTGACTTGCACAAGAGCAACCATCCTTGTAAAAGTACAGGTGGTATAAGACCCTGTAGTTGGCAATTCGAAGGCGTTGTCGCATATATTCCATGGTCTGCATTTAGAACTTTCATTTGGCTATTGGTAGTAAGCTTATGGGTGGTTTCATCCTGCGACTCAATTAGACCGTCATAACATCTCTGACTTCAGTTCTTAATTTAATTAGAGCATTTTTGACAAATATTTTTATAGTATTTCGTTTTGTGGCGATTCAAGAATTTCACTTCTAATGTCTCCGCCAGTTCTTGTCAATCATTACCTCTATTTCCAAAAGACAACAAAATAGAGCCAAGATCGCAAACCAATATTCCATGAACCATTTTTTCAGGAAGGCAAGGACTGCTCTTTTTTTTTCTTCAAAGCAAACTTTCTCATTTAAAAATAGTCTGCTATCATCAAGGCGGATATTAAGACATCTGCCGAAAGCAGAGGACTGTGGCATGACATAATCTGCTATAGACCATTCATGAAACTGCTATAGACCTTTCATGAAACTGCTATGGACCTTTCATGAAACTGCTATGGACCTTTCATGAAACTGCTATAGACCTTTCATGAAACTGCTATAGACCTTTCATGAAACTGCTATAGACCTTTCATGAAACTGCTATGGACCTTTCATGAAACTGCTATAGACCTTTCATGAAACTGCTATGGACCTTTCATGAAACTGCTATAGACCTTTCATGAAACTGCTATAGACCTTTCATGAAACTGCTATGGACCTTTCATGAAACTGCTATAGACCTTTCATGAAACTGCTATAGACCTTTCATGAAACTGCTATAGACCTTTCATGAAACTGCTATAGACCTTTCATGAAACTGCTATAGACCTTTCATGAAACTGCTATAGACCTTTCATGAAACTGCTATGGACCTTTCATGAAACTGCTATAGACCTTTCATGAAACTGCTATAGACCTTTCATGAAACTGCTATAGACCTTTCATGAAACTGCTATAGACCTTTCATGAAACTGCTATGGACCTTTTATGAAACTGCTATAGATCTTTCTCTGAACCCCTAGTGACCCTTCGCGGCACCATAGAGTCCCACTGAGAAACCCTGCTTCAGAATGACCGTTTCCTATTGTATCGTGTCAAAGATTGGCTTTTAATGGTACCACAGTCCTTATTTTGTTTTCGAAAAAAACATTTTCCGGGTTCCAACTCTGACGTGTCTCACTCTGGCGTGTCCCACTCTGCCATGTCTCACTCTGCTGTGTCTCACTCTGCCGTGTCTCACTCTGTCATGTCTCACTCTGCTGTGTCTCACTCTGCCGTGTCTCACTTTGTCGTGTCTCGTCTCACTCTGCCGTATCTCACTTTGCCGTGTCTCGTCTCACTCTTCCGTGTCTCACTCTTCCGTGTCTCACTCTGCCATGTCTCACTCTGTCGTGTCTAACTCTGTCGTGTCTCACTCTTTAGTGTCTCACTCTGTCGTGTCTCACTCTGCCGTGTCTCACTCTGCAGTGTCTCATTCTGCCGTGTCTCACTTTGCCGTGTCTCACCCTGTTGTGTCTCACTCTCACGTGTCTCACTTTGCCGTGTGTCACTCTGTCGTGTCTCGTCTCACTCCGCCGTGTCTCACTCTGTCGTATCTCACTCTGTCATGTCTCAGTGTCGTTGTAGAAGAGGTGATGAGTCCTAAGTCTTGCTCAAGTGATTTATAGGAGGGCTCTGTCCGTGAATGAAGCGAGAATAGGGCCACTACCACACCGAGAGCGTGTCGCACGACCCGACAACCCGTACAGTCTAACCCCTCTAGAGTATCTACCTCATAGCCTTGTAAGCTGAGATAAAAAATTCCTTACCTGAAACTAAAACCACATTAGCAATGTACAGAGGTCAAGAAAGAGCGATTTTCCTGGACAGTTCAACAAGATGCGATAGGCGATAATTATATACGAAGATGCTTCAAAACGTCGTGAGTTATGTTCCTGGCACATTAGGGAACAGTCTGTCACATAACTCATCCCGTTTTAGAACTTTCTACTCCACACATTCACTTGCTGGATTGAAAGGCATGTATCACCGTACTGGACGTTCATTCGCCGATGACCTTCTATAGGTTTCACCCCTTCGCTGCTAAATAAAAGCGGATAAAAGAACGCTGCTCCACGTTGATGCATGTCAACAGTATAACGGCCATCTTTTAACTGTAATTATGACGCCATATTGTTCGTCTGCACCGTGATAACACGTGCAAGACACTCTTAACACCCTTAACAACCAGGTTAACAAGTTACAATACAATGGTATGGTTTCTCTAATTGATATCCCACTTTTAAGGTGTTCATGTGAAACACCCACGTATATAAGTAATGGCTCAGTGACTTAACCAAGATCAAAACTAAACTAAATCCGTTGTTACTACCACAAGGCCTTCGATAGGGACAATTAACAAACGAAAGCAATGAATAAGTCACAATAAAACATAGGACTTGATGTACGACGGCGATCTGGCACGGTTGTCCTTGGTGAACGCCTTCTGGCCTTATAGTTTCTTGCGTTTTGTTTTTGCCCTGGATCAGTCACTGATATATAACACATGTGTGTTTGTATTGCCATTTGACCTTCAACATCGTCGAACCTGTCATTATTTTTAAAAATTTCAAATCATGGGATAGACGAACTTCGATAAAAAGCTCTGACAGATAGTACAGCAGACAGTACATTAGCTAGGTTCTAGCTTCGATCGTCTGCGCTAATCGGCATGGTAGAGTACTGATGATTGGTAATGTATCGTATTTCTGCCTTTGGCAATATTTTGTGTGATTAATATGAGAAGACGGAGAAGACCAAGAAGAAGAAGAAGAATAACAACGACAAAAAGAAGAAGAAGAAGAAGAAGAAGAAGAAGAAGAAGAAGAAGAAGAAGAAGAGCAAGATCAAGAAAAGAAAAGAAGAAACAGAGGAGGGGAAGAAGAAGAAGAAGAAGAAGAAGAAGAAGAAGAAGAAGAAGAAGAAGAAGAAGAATAGATAAACAAGAACAAGAACAAAAAGAAACAGAAAAGATGAAAAAGAATAACAACTGCAACAAAAAGAAGAAGAAGAAGAAAAAGATGAAGAAGAAATCAGCTAACAAAATACTACCCACCATAAGTTATTCCAAAAGGTCACACATCATAACTTACACAAGTCCACATACCTATGAAAACATATCAACAGACGGACTATTAAAATGAACTAAACACAAGCTCTCCGAACATAAAAACAATATTATTTTAGTCGTACCTAATTGTTGGCGTCGGTGCATTGATTCACTCCATACAGGCAAATCGTAATGGAAGCTCAGAAGTCGATATCTTCGATCACGTGTTGTAAAATTTGTCGTTCACAATATCACACCCAATGTAATCCACTTAGCGGAGCCCAATGAACGAGCACGCAATATAGTACTATTATTTGTATTCTACGAGGTATCCCAGCCAGGGGCGTACACGTGGTTTCAAGCGTTCCGGGGCGAGCCTAAAAAGAGATGTGCCCAGTCGCAGATCAGGTGAAGGAGAGTTGACTAACGTCAGGCACTGGTCGGCAATGTTAGATTCAGACGAAATACACTGACCAAGACCCATACCATACTTCCAATTCTCACTCAAAACTTACTGTTTCATGGTAGTCTGGTTAACGAAGTGAAGGGTCGATTTGATCCCCGTAGTTGGGAGCGACATGCAGATAAAGCCAAGAATAGCACAACTGTCTGGAGGACTCTGGTCCACCTTTAGTCAGCACACTGGCGATGGGCAGAAATCTACTGAAATCCGCTATCTAACGCCGTTTTATAGCACACAAAAGAATTGAGTTACCCAGTTTGTCCAGTGACGTTGTCTAGCTCTATGGCAGTGTCGACAGCCTCAGGATGACAGCTGCTTTCTTCGAACAAATTCAAGTTGACGTCTGACAGCGTCCGAAGAAGAAGAAGAAGAAGAAGTGACGTTGTCTCATAAGTTGCAGCTAGACGCATCAGCTTTCGCCATCCACACAGAAAAACACAATTTTCTCACTCTTTTATTTGTGTATGATGTTTAGTTTCTTCATTGATACCGTAAAAGTAAGAACATAACTGATAACCTAGCAGAAAATGAACTTATCATCTTGACGTGCTCACTATAAAACTGAATTTATTAGTTTAAAAATGGACACAATTCTATGGATACCAGTCCACTGTAATATCCTGGGCAACGAAAAAACAGACACGTTGGAACGACGAGGAGAAACTACAAAGCAATATGATACAACAATAACGTATGTAGGGACACAAACAGTAACAAAAGTCACAGTTAGATCAAAATGGGAAAAATAACACGGTGGTTGTATAAACAATGACATTTATCAAGAACTCTCAAGTCTCAACCAGACGGTCATCTTCAGGTATCATGCAGGGCACAACAGATGAAACAGCCATGTATATTATACATTCTAGATTAACAATTCGTATCTGTGTAACTAGTGATACTGGCTTTATGACAGCTGAATATTTGCTGTAAAGGTAAAGAGCAGTCCCATGGCAACAACTGCCGTCGGGGATGAAGATACATCTTCATGTACTGAGCCATAGGCGGGTAGCGAGGTCTGGGCTGGACCTTCCACTCGTTAAAGTAAAGTAAAACGTCTGATATAATAAACCAGGAGTAGAGATAGTCGCTGGATTAACTGTTCGGCTTGCAGTTCAAGAGTTTCCATGCCAATGGCCTCTCCTACATTATTGTTTCCCAGAAGCACCTTCATGAGCCCCCCCCCCCCCCCCCGTTTCTAACAGAGCCTGCTGGGGGACGCGGCCAAGTACCCGGCGGTATAACAGAGCTGGCAGATTGGGCTTATTAACCTTGGCTGGCAGCCAATCTAAGAGAAGGTAAACCCTGACTCTAAACCCGGATAAACGAAGGTCGTTAGCAGTTCGCCTAGGAGAAGAGGAACTCTGGATTAAACCCACAAGTCCCAGAGAGTGCTGGCCCGTCTTGTGACAATGAGAGTATCATCGGATGTCTCGAGTAATTAGCATCTGCGGGCAACGACTCCACTGCCTTGTGGAAACCTCGAGAGAAGGTAGAGCTAGGGAAATAAACTCAGACAGAAAATCCGGAGTAGTAGCACCTAAGGCGGATGGTTTCAAAATTCCGAACTCATTCTGGCAGCTCCTGCAGCTGAGCTACTGCTATATTGTCAGGGTTTGCATTCCTTTGGATTTTAAACAAGCGAAGCCGAGAGGGGGATCCTGCAGTCTGGTCAGTCCAGAGTCTTCATATTCAGCGTCCATGCGTGCGCCCCGAGAAACTACTCAAAGGGTACCACGCGCATGGTCGGCAAAGACTGAGACGCCTATCCATACTAAGCCGCAGCATATGCTAAGTTCCCTTCCTTGGTGTTTTTAGGATCCTTAACTTATACCTCAGTTACCCATTTACAGCTGGGTTGACTGAAAGAGTGGCCGTACCAGACACGAACCATGGTCTGGATTGTATTCTGCCCGTCCATGAACTTGAACCACCCACACGCTGTAACCCTAGTCATATTCATCCAAGCACTGGTTTATGCGTCCTGATATCGCCCAATGGACTACGGTCTGGGGTGGAAAATGACGCGCCTCCGCAAGTAGAAACTAGTGAGGCAAACATCTAAGCAACAACATCTAGTAAGAAAGCACACTGTTGAATAGGCTACACACCTGTTATATACCTATCAA
This sequence comes from Ariolimax columbianus, assembly GCA_036924085.1. Classification (NCBI taxonomy): domain Eukaryota; kingdom Metazoa; phylum Mollusca; class Gastropoda; order Stylommatophora; family Arionidae; genus Ariolimax; species Ariolimax columbianus. The sequence goes on along the minus strand of JAVGWX010000008.1, from coordinate 46,404,098 downwards.
GCACACATCGGTGAAATAAGTAACACTTGGAACCAAGAAGTTGCAGTGAATAAGCTAACAACAGCAAGCGACTCACTCTTGGCTGCTTGTATCAAGATCAAAGACCAATACCTGACCAAGACCAAATTATGTCTTCAAGTGGCGGCACTGTAATCAGTGTGCAATCACACTGCCTGGCTTGGAAATAAGGGATTTAAGAGGGAAGGTAACCCCGGTCCCTAATATTCCGTGCTGGAATTGGATGCATCGGTTAGAACGGCGCAGATATCGCAACCGAGCTAAAAACTACGACACAACGTCAGAAACGTACTTTTCAGGACGAACCTCAAAGAAGACGAAGAGTGAGAAGAAGAAGAAGAAAAGGGAGAACTTCTTGACAGCAGTGAGTTTTCTTCCACGAGAAGCAGTATGAAGATAGATGAAACCCTGCTCTGAATGCCACCTTTATTAGTCTCATATGTTAGAGAATAAGAAAGAAGTAGAAGTATTTTACGAACAATGTCGGGACGAGGACACATCCCTGCCAGACACTACATGACGTAGAGAGCTTGTAGTCTAATTGAATTATACTTCCAGTATTGCAATGTAGCGCTTAATTAGCCGATGTAGTGAATTTCAGAAAGATCCTCAGAATACCCTGAGAAAATGACAAATGTAGACATTCGGCAAGAGTTGAGCATAGAGGAAAACTGATTCATCGATTCACTTTGGCTAGAAAATGCAAATACTTTGGTCACATCAAGAGACATAACGGTCTCGAGAGAACAGTGATCGAAGGTATGGCACCAGGTAAATGAGGAACGCGTAGAGCAAGAAGACGATGGCACCAAGATATCCAGGAATGCCTGGGTATGACTGTGGCGGAGGCTGGAGTTTTGGCAAGGGAATGAGTTTCTTTCAGACAGACTGTGATGGGAGCGACGTTCTATAAAGGACATACTACATGATGAATGAGTGTGTTGGGAGCTTCCACTAGTAGGCATTTTCCGAGGCAGATATGTCAACTGAGCTTTGAGGTCAACGTAGGAGACGTGGAAATGGGAAGGGGGGGGGGCGATTTAATTCTCGATATATCTTCACGAGTAGGCGTAGAGCAAGAATGATATAGATAGCGGACATGCAGACAGTGAAGCCAGGCTGTTGGAGGTGCCGATTTCTTTTCGGTAAGGTGCTCAAAATAGTAGGGAAAGCGAGAAGGTAAATTCAGATACCCTAAAAGATCTGAATATTGAGGATAATTGGTTAGTAAACAATATCTTGTCTAGAAAGATTAAATATTTTGGCAATACTAAAAGTTATAATCGTCTGAAAAGAACGATGCTGGAGGGTATGGTATCTGGAAAGCGAGGCAGAGGCAGACCAAGGAGAAGATGGACACAGACATCATGTACGACCTGAAGATGACAGCGACAGAGCCGATAATTCTTGCTAGAGATCGAGTCTTACAGATTGGTTGCTGTGAGAGAGAACGTTCTGAAAAAGACATGCTTCATAATGATGGTAATGATGATTATGATGATGGTGATTATGATGATGGGGATGATGATGATAGGTTGAATGCATGAGAGATGTATGCGGGGAACGACTTTTTAGAGAACAGGCAGTGATGTGACGAGCCTGTAGCTGTTACATTAGAGCGAGGTTATTTCCCTTTTGTGAAGGGAGATGATTCTCGAGTGATCTGCCGGGGTCATTGTGTATGCCAAGGTCAATAATAGCACCACTGTCTCACAGAGAGCTTGTCGAAAGAGGCGACTAATTGTGTAATATGGCATAACATTGGTCACGGCAAAGGTGGTTTGTTTAGAGCAACATTTATGGCACCTAACAGGCAACGATTCTACTTTGCTCTAGTGTTTGAGTTTATTAAGATGAACTCGCACATCGGTTAACCAGCCTCCCTAATCGATTGTATCAAAGCAGCGAAGTATCAAGCTGCTTGAGCCTAGCCTGCTAAGCAGGAAATCCTTCTCCTAGCTACATCCACCTCATTCCAGAGCTGGAACCTGCACATGAGCATCTGCCTCTGTAGAAGTACAGGTCGACCAAGAACTAAGAAAGGGAGATGATTATTCTGTCCTGTCATGCATCAGGAACATGTCGTGAAGACCAAATTCTTGTGAACATATTTGAAGTATTTTTTTATAAACATTTCTTTCAAATCCAGAAAATTGTATCCCACTCTGCAAAATGTTGGCATGTGTGCGTGGCAATGTCAGGAAAACCCACGAGTTGGAGGATCCTACACTCAAGAGTAGCTAGACTTTACTTCTTTGTGTCTTTAAAAACATGCTCTCAGCGTGCCACTGGTGTTGTTCTTGTCCCTGCACGCACACAGCCCTCAAAATAAACCACCGCCAATGGTGTTCTTGTTTCTATCCGCACAGAGCCCTCCAAGGAAACCACTTTCAATATTGTTGCTCCTGTCTCTGTCCGCACAGAGCCCTCCAAGGAAACCACTGTCAATAGTGTTGCTCCTGTCTCTGTCCGCACAGAGCCCTCCAAGGAAACCACCTTCAATATTGTTGCTCCTGTCTCTGTCCGCACAGAACCCTCCAAGGAAACCACCTTCAATATTGTTGCTCCTGTCTCTGTCCGCACAGAGCCCTCCAAGGAAACCACCGTCAATATTGTTGCTCCTGTCTCTGTCCGCACAGAGCCCTCCAAGGAAACCACTGTCAATAGTGTTGCTCCTGTCTCTGTCCGCACAGAGCCCTCCAAGGAAACCACCTTCAATATTGTTGCTCCTGTCTCTGTCCGCACAGAACCCTCCAAGGAAACCACCTTCAATATTGTTGCTCCTGTCTCTGTCCGCACAGAGCCCTCCAAGGAAACCACCGTCAATATTGTTGCTCCTGTCTCTGTCCGCACAGAGCCCTCCAAGGAAACCACCTTCAATATTGTTGCTCCTGTCTCTGTTCGCACAGAGCTCTCCAAGGAAACCACATTCAATATTGTTGCTCCTGTCTCTATCCGCACAGAGCCCTCCAAGGAAACCACCGTCAATATTGTTGCTCCTGTCTCTGTCCACACAGAGCCCTTCAAGGAAACCACCGTCAATATTGTTGCTCCTGTCTCTATCCGCACACAGCCCTCCAAGGAAACCACCTTCAATATTGTTGCTCCTGTCTCTGTCCGCACAGAGCCCTCAAAGGAAACCACCTTCAATATTGTTGCTCCTGTCTCTGTCCGCACAGAGCCCTCCAAGGAAACCACCTTCAATATTGTTGCTCCTGTCTCTGTCCGCACAGAGACCTATTAGGAAACCACCGCTATTGTCGTTGTTTGAAGTTAGTGGTGCTGAGCTGAGTTAGATCTTGACGACGTTCCCTTTTTTGGCGGGTTACATTGGCTTTTCTTGCATCCCGTAACGAACTTGAGAAGGTGGACCGGAGTCATCTTAGCTGTAGTGCAATGTGAGGCTTGTAAGTAAGTTCAACACTATAAGGATTGCAGTGTCGATCCCCACCCTCTTGGCCAGACTGCTGTGGCACGGTCTATTTTCAGCAGCATAAACGAAGTGATGTGTTTCTAATTATAATATATTCCTTTTCTTCTTTGAGTTCTAGATCTTTGGTCATACTATATATGCAGGCCAGTCGCCATGATGAAGTCTGTAGTCTTCACCACGTCGGAGACGCTGCTCCACATCTTTTTTCTCAGCTCTGCAGCCTCTTGCTAGGTCTGTGGGCATTCTTGTAGAATGTATTCAGTATTCTGGCCGCCCCCTGTTCCATATGGGCTTTCATCGGCGTGTGGTATCCTTAGTCGGTGTAGATGTTGTAGTAGTCTGCAGTGACAAGTTCTCAGGCAAAATAAAGTAGATTGTTGGTTTCTTTTGAGTTGGTGAATTGAGTCTGGTCTAACGCCTATGTTCATGTCTTCTCTTCGTTGGTGTATATATTTATTTCTGATGGTTTTCTTGATATCTGTGTCGCATTTACAATATAAATTATAATTATACATATATGCGAGCATAAGTCAGTTAATAGGTCACATATGGCTATTTTTAAAACAAATGTGAAACATAATTTCCACCAACATTGATACACTTATCCCATCGTTTTATCTATATATCTATCTCTATATGTTTCATAATTATTGGCTGGTGAAAATTCTCTGGTGACTTGCCATGAAATATTTATAGGATGATCCACGTGAAAAAAAAGCCGATGTCTCTTCAGCTCAGCACCAGTAACTTCTAACAACGGTGGTGGTTTCCTTAGAGGTCTTTGTGCTGACAGAGACAAGAGCAACACCATTGACGGTGGTTTCCTTGGAGGGCTGTGTGCTGACAGACACAGGCGAACACCTTACCTCGAGAACACAGGGTCCCCCCTCGTTTTATCAGTGCACCAAATCCAGCAACATAGAAGTCTTTGATCTGCTGTCTCAGTTACATTTGCACTTCATGTTTGATCTTTCTATCATTCGTGAAATGTCTACCGAAAATGTGGGGTTTAGTGCACCAAACACGAAGACACTGGATGTTTCTGTCCCCTAGTGACATTTTTTTGAATCTACCAACTATATTATTGCAACTGTCAGTCATTAGAGGGGGAACAAGATAAAGCTCTGTGATTACTGCAGGTAGCAGATATCGCATGCACGTGTGCAGCTCAGAAAGAAAATGGCGTTCGTGTAGCAGCTGCAAAAGTGAGTTTGCATGGTTTAGTCTGCAACACAATGCATGATCCCAGCAAATGCGTCCGAGACTTCTGTGCTGCAGGTTTTGGTGCACTGTTAAAGTGATGGAATTAGTGGAGATTATATTGAGAAATAGGTGACATTGTAAGTAGATTAATAAATGGTTATCAAGTTCGTATCTCATTTAGTTGTCTTTTTTTTTAAATAGCCAAATGTGACCTATTTTGCTGACTTGCCCTCGTGTGTGTGTGTGTGTGTGTGAGTGAATGTGTGTGTGTATGTGTGTGTGTGTGTGCTCGTGTGTGTGTGTGTGTGTGTGTGTGTAATGTGTTATTTTAAGCATCAACGAATAATAATTCCAGAATATGCCGTTGAAGCAGAAGCAATACCCTTTTTCATTTCCATCCTGCTGTTTCATATCACCGAAAACAATTTGCTGTTTAGTTCGTCAATGTCTGTTTTACATCTGAAGTCGAAAATTTGAATGATGAAATCAGCTGAGAAAGAGTCTATTCAAAGGGTGTTATAGAGGCACAGATGTTCACAGAGCAGCCACTTGACTTTTTTTTTAGCGCCCCCATATTACGGGGCAAGGGTTTGCCCCACATCCCTGTCAATTCCGCTCTACGCCACTGCTCCCAGTCAACACATAATATCTTTTATAGCTCGGAGTTGTCAACCTAGAAGCACGTTCTCTGTTATGTAGCCTAGGATATTGGCGACCGAATAACATACCGGTCCATTTCATGGGAAGAATTGGCGCAGCCATCCGAAACGGTTTCAACCTGCATTAAGTTCAGCGTTGTCTGGACTGTCAAAATGAATATATCTAATATATAATATAATATACATACATACATACATACATACATATATACATACATACATATATACATACATACATACATACATACATACATACATACATACATACATATATATATAGGGCTTGAGAAAAGCGCTCGTCAGTGAGGAGTAAAAATTGTTGCTTGAGGATTAAAAATAATCCGTTTTTAATCGTTAATTACGTTGTTAATCTTTACTACATAACGACTCTCGCACGATTATTAATGATATGACAGCTCGAATAGATTGAACATAAGCTAGTTTATGATTAAGATTCTAAATGTACCATCAATGCCACAATTTAAACTTACTAAAGTCATCGATAAAACTACCAAGAATATATTCACATACACCATGAGTCTGAGAGTAATGCATTTTTCTGAACACGAAATAGATTAATACTGTGTAAGTAATACAAAATTGTTCGATTTGATAAGCATTGTTGTGTAGAAATAAAAGAAAATGAGTGCCTAGTTTAACTCTGTTAATATAAATTGCGTGACTATAGTCCAACCATCCTTACTGATGAAATTTGTTAAGCCACGCTAAAATTTGTCAAGCCATATATATATATATATATATATATATATATATATATATATATATATATATATATATCCATCCATATGCGTGTATATGTGTGTATGGATGTATATATGTGTGTATGGGTTTGTGTATGTACGTATATATATATATATATATATATATATATATATATATATATACATATATATATATATATATATATATATATATATATTTATATATATATATATATTTATATATATGTGTTTGTACACACAAAACCACCACCCACACACACACAGGGGGGGGGGGCCGTGCGCGAGGGGGGGGGGGGATGTTCTGCTTTGGAAACAGTCAAAAATCGCAAGGAGCCATGTCAAGAGGATATGGAGTCTGTCAAACCAGAGAAATGTGTGTATGTGTGCTTGGCTAAGAAAGTTTGAATCAGAAGTGAAGAATGAATGGGTGCGTTTTTATAATGGAGCTGCCTGGTTGCCGTTGTCCACAATTCTTTTCGGATGGCCTCTTTGGTAATGTTTGGCCTTATGGTGCGTATGTATTGACTTATATATCTTAATCTTGGTTCTCTTGATGACTCGTTCCTCAGCGCAGCTGCCAGTCCCAACTTCGTCTCTAGCGGATCCTGTCTTGGGCCACGGAAGTCCAGTGGGTGGTAAGCACTTCTCCAGAACATCAACACAAACAAGACAGTGACTATGATGATATCACGTGAACCAGTGCAGAAATGTTTGCACAGCAGTAAGAAATGTATCGCGCAAGTAATGAAGTTAAAACACTTAGATACGAGTAGTATGTTCACTAATGACGCAGAGTGAATAGAGAGATCCCACAAAGCATTCACAACGTATACATTGTAATTTTCAACACCCTAGATTGCTTTTGACAACTAGGTAAAGGCTGTTAAATGCATTTTTTATTCCTACATTCTGTTACCAATGTCAATCTTGGTCATTACTAGAAAAACATATGAGAAAGATTCAGTGCTGTGAGAAGTGTAGCAGAAAAGATCATCCGGGACCGAATCAAACATCACGCTGACGCAGATAGTGGGGAAAAACCCAGTTAGAGCCTACATTGACGCCAAAAAAAGCAACTAGTTTGGCTATTTAGCCAATATAAAATATACACACAAGCACACACACAAACACACACAGATATAAGAAGCTATTTGTACCATGTTCTCCACCATTAACGAAATGAATATGGTAGAGTGGTAGAAGGCTGTAGTAATTCTTTCTATACCCAGAGTCCTACTAAAAAACGTATGTCTGTACCTGCCTGGCTGTAGTTCAATGCATGATTTCTCAGAGGGCTCATCACAGCGACAATAACTGTGATGGTCAACTCGCTGGCAAAGCTGCTTTACTACAGCCTGTTTCAATGTGCATAGAAAATGTGTGAGGATGGATCGACGGCAGCCTTTGTCTTTTTTGTATACACGCGAACACACACACACACACACACACATATATATATTTAAATTGTATTTTCATTCTTGGGCGACCTTTTTCAACCCTGGGCTGTAAAGGTCCCCAATATACATTTGCAATCGATTCGATTGTGTAGACAAACAGGTGATTAGCCTGTCGTGTGCTAACTATTTTGAGAAGACAAACATCATACCATTATGCATGTGTGTACATTCATCATTGAAAGCAATCCATTGTATTTTTGTTTTTCTCTGTGCTGAATAAAATCTATAACCGGAATTCAAACAGGTAAAAGGGTAGACATGTCACAAAAACTGAATTACGCCAGCCACCAATTCACCACCTATGATCAGGATGTACACGCATACAACACATCTACAGCCGAATGCTTGATATTCACTGTGGTTTTATTTTTTTTAAACTGAGTATGTCAACCATATCTGGCAGATAAACTGTTTACTATGTAAATTATGTATTCTCTTTTCACTTAACTTAACTTAACGTCTTTATACTGGTTTAGAATACTCTGCAGAGTGTGTATACAACAATTTTTTTTTCCATGAGGGAGGTTAACCGACGTGCGAGTCTATCTTAATAGACTCACTATAGTAAAGTAGACCCGCAGCCTGTTAGGCGCTATCAATGCTGCTCTTAACAAACCACCAAACCAAGGCCAGTGTTATGCTATTAGTCGCATCCTACGACATACTTTGTTAGGGGCAGTGGCGCTATTCTTGTCTTCGTTATACACAGACTCCGTTGGACCACTCGCTGTATTTGGACGACTAGAAGCATGAATTTGAAGTCAACGAGCTTTTTATCGACATCAAGTTAAAAGTGTATCGTTTTGTCGTGCTAGCCCCTCTTCTGCATGCCTCCGAAACATGGACAGAGTATAGTAGGCGCGCTGTCAACTCCATCATTTCCAATCAAATTATCTCTGCAGGCTGTTCAGAATTAGCTGACAGGACAAAGAAATCAACTCTGAAATTCTCAAAAGGTCACATATTTTTAACATCTATACGTTTTTGCAGTAATCCCATATACCATGGGCAGGACATGTTGTTTGTATGTTTAACAAGCACCTCTTGGGATGGTCGAGGAATGGTTAGCTTAGAACAGACAGTCGCTCATCGGGGCGACAGAAGAAGGAACGTTAACGAATCCCTAAAAATGTCTGAAAAGTTTAAACAACGATGTCAACTTCTGTTAGTCGCCTTAAATGTGAGCAGAACACACGGTTCTCATTTCGCTAAGAGAAATTTCATCGATGAAGCACTGAGAAATCGAGCTGCTCGAAAGAATAGAACAAGTGACGACCTTTCGGTCTACTCCTTACATGTGTATCACACGCTAGGCAGAGTCTGTCATAGTAGGGTGTGTCAAAGGACATCACATCTCTCAGCACCAGTCTCATGCTGTCGCCATCTTTACTTTCGATGGACATTATTATTATTATTATTATTATTATTATTGGTATTATATACTTAATCGTACTAGACCTCCGCTTTATCGAGCGTCTATGAATTTGCCCGAAGTCTAATGATGTCGATTCTTAACAGAATAGTACCTGATTAGCAATAGATTTACTCGTCATTTGTGATGGTATTTCTAATTAAAAGTAAGAAAGAAGGCTGGATGGTGCTTGCATAATGAAGTCTTTTAATATTCATTCTCGAAGCCAGCGTGTACTGTAGAACTATCATTATGTTTAAAATAGACCAAATTAATATTTCTCCTCATGTTTACATCTCTAAAAGTTGCTTCTAGATAACATTACACAGTAACATAACCTCGACCAAAAATAGGTCATGCTATGTTCACTTTGGTGGTATTTGACTGTCGACTACTACTAATAATACTAGTTGCCCATTGCAAGCAAAGATGGAGGCATCATGCCCAATTGTGCTTACGAGATGTGTTCTCATATGACTGTTAAGGCCAATTCTGGCACGACAGACTGCAACACTCGGGGCACGCTTTCTCTGAGCCTCGAAGTGGGGTTACACTCTGCGGTCTGAGCACCTTGCGTGATACTAACGTTCCAGGTGGAACAGGTTCGTGCAAGCATCTCCCAGGCGGTCGCATCAATATTAAAGCTTTCCAGCGACACCTTCAAGAAGTCGCTGTAACGTGTCTAATAGTTCCATTACGTCACTGCTTCTTCTGACCTGGGAATTTTCCTCGAAACCAGATCTTTTTCTGTTCTTTGTGCGTGTGCCTGTTCATCAAGGTTGTACTATTAAATAATCGTAATTATTTTTATTAAACTCGTTGTTCAAATTGACAGAACATAGAGCGGGAAAAGCAGACTAACGTCTCATTAGGTAAAACATACTGATCGAAAAATGTTGGTCAGCGTAAGCTAAAATAAACTGATCGATCTGGTTTTATTGGTAATTGTTCTGCCAGCTCCCCAATCAACCTGTCCAGGTTACCCGACTCGACCTCCCAAGAAAGGAACCAAGGCACCACTGGGGAACCACTGTCGCTTCGAGGCTAGACCGTTGGGAGACTAACTTAACTAACTTAACTTAATGTCTTTATACTGGTTTAGAAGACTCTGCAGAGTCTGTATACAACCAGTTCCAATTACATCACCTTGCTCTAAAAGCTGTACGCATCCAATCTATTCTTAAATACATTGACCGTCCCAGCCTCCACCACCTCACTTGGCAATGCATTCCAAGCATTCACAACTCTCTGGCTAAAGAAATACTTCCTAATATCTAATCTGGACCTCTCCTTAGTCAACTTGTAGCTGTGCCCTCTTGTCCTTGTTGGTGGTTGTACTTTAAAAAACTTGTTATAGTCTACCTTATCCATTCCTCTGATCATCTTATACACCTGTATTAAGTCACCACGAATTCTTCTCTCTTCTAGACACTGTAGGCCGGTTCTTTTTAATCTTTCCTCATAACTGTAATTCTGGAATCCCACTATCAGCTTTGTCGCTCTTTTTTGATCAGAAGCGCTTGCGGAAATGGAGATATCGGTCGTCTGTATGAATACATCTCAAAGTCTTTGCTAACTTTTGCAGCAAGCATCGACTTTTAGAAGAAGCAGTTGTCACAAAAATCCGTTCACTAGAATTGACTTTGTATCGGGTTTGTGGATTATGAGAAAGCATTTGCCAGTTTAGAAAGGGAATCAACTCTGGAAATTTCTCAGGCAATATGAATGGCTCCTGAAGTTGATTAACATAATTAAGAAAACGACCGATATTATTTTTACATGATGGAGAGCTTTCGGAGACCTTTCAGATGAGAACTGGATTAAGACAGAGCTGTCTCTTATCACCTTTCCTCTTTCTGTTGGCTAGTGACTGGATTATGAAGAACACAACTTCTACATATGAAAATGGAATTCAATGACTTTTGATGGAAAGACTTGATGATCTAGAGTTCGCTGATGACTGCCATTCACAACCAAATACAAAATTAAAATAAATAAACATAATGAATTGTCACTGAACAAGCAAAGATTATGAGAATTACATCACCTAGCGACAATCAGGTTGTACTGGGAGACACACTGGGTTGTACTATAAAAAGTCGATTCATTCATATATCTTGGTAGCATCATAGGCAAGGTAGGAGGTACTTTATATAGGTATTAAATTACGAATATAAAATGCAAAAGGAGTTTTTATTGATTTACGGAAAGTGTGGAAATCGAAAGAAACTAAGTCTTCCACAAAAATGCAGATCTTCAACACCAATGTCAAGTCCGTCCTATGGAATGGCAGTGGGATCTGGTGAGAAAAAGAAAAGTACAACTAAAAAGGTCCAAGCTCTCAGCAATGGATGCTTGTGTCTAATTGGGGGAATACAATGGTACGACAATGTCACTAATAGAGAACTGTGGGGGGAAAACCGGACAGATGCCAGTGGGGATATACGAAAAGAGAAGGTGCTGACGGTGGAAAGTACACACATAACGGAAACAAGCTTATAGCATTTACAAGACAGTCACTGTTCTGGAATCCTCAAGGCAAAAGAGGTGGGACCAGACCTCAACACTCACGGAAAATGGAAGTCGAGACAAACCTAACAACGGCACGGAAGACGTGAGGTTGGGGTGGAGCTGGAAATGATGGCTCGTGACAGGAAAACCTTTTGAGGATTTGCTGAGGACCTATGATCCACAGGGAGTTGACGGGTTTCGATTGATTGATTGATGATTTATTGATTGATGATTGATTGATTGATGATTGATTGATTTGCTCTTCCTATCGCTTTTTTTTTGCATCGTACCTTAGCTTTTTTAACTAAATAGCCAAACAATATTATTTTCTGTCTTGTAATGCATTCACACACTGTAGTTGTCCATTCCTGTGACGTGGATGGGTATCAAGTTTGACACTGATCGCAAAGGTGTGTATATGTGATGTGTATCAGTTATCGTTTTGTAACCAAGCTAGTGTTCCGATCTAAACAGGTACTGTCACATTTTTTTCCGTGCTTAGTCTTCGAAGGCGCCGATGGCTGGGAAACACTGCGGGGGGGGGGGGGGGGGGGGGGTGGGGGGGTGGATGATGGCAGAATACAAAAATATCTTCTCTATGGGGAATTACAGCTGGGGAAACGATCTCGGGGTCGACCACTACTTCAGTACAAGGATTAGCGGGATATGAATGATGCGGACATCGATTTGGAATCATGGGAACAGGACGCGATGGATCGTGTTGCATGGAGAGACATGATTAGGCATAGAATACAGACAAAGGAGATACTGATTGCGGATAAACTAAGGGTTCAGGGTTTGAGAAGACACGCCACACCATGCGATGCCGCAAGCGGTCCTGACTTTCATTGCACACACTGTGGAAGACGCTTCTCTGCTCGGATTTGTCTTACGAATCACATTCGTTATCGTCATGGACTGTAGTTACATCTCTTTTTTCAAAGCACAATTAATATCGTCTAACAAGACGGAAAGGGCCAATGATGTTCCAATGCACTGAAGTCAGTAAGTAACTGAAGAAACTTTCTGCCAGCTAGTTCTAATCTCTCTACCAATCCGCGCCACAGAGCAAGTCATCATCTTCAGGCTGAAAACTGGGCATAACAGACTCAAGGCTCATCTTTACAACAAACTGAAAATTGGTACAGATGACAGGTGTCTATGTGGGAGCATACCATAACTGTGGAACACATCCTGCAAAACTGCAAGCTTACTTAACTTAACTTAACGTCTTTATACTGGTTTAGAAGACTGCAGAGTTTGTATACAATCAGTTTCATTTACATTACCTTGCTCTAAAAGCTATGCGCATCCAACTTATTAACTGTCCCCGCCTCCACTACCTCCCGTGACAATGCATTCCAAGCATTCACCACTCTCTGACTAAAAAAAAATGTAATTTCCTAATATCTAATCTGGACCTCTCTTTAGTTAATTTGTAGCTATGCCCTCTTGTTCTTGTAGGTGGCTGTATTTTTATAAAAACTTGTTAAGATCTAATATATCAATTCCTCTGATCATCGTATAAACCTGTATTGTCACCTCGAATTTTTCTTTGCTCTAGATACTGTAGGTGGGGGTTTTCTGAGTCTTTCCTCATAACTGTAATTCTGGAATCCCACTATCAGCTTTGTCGCTCTTTTTTGTATTATTTCCAGCATGTTTATATCATCTCTATGATAAGCAGAAAGAGAGAGAGAGAACAACACTGGCCTCGAGAGACAGATATGATACAAAAGCTGTATGGAGATAAAACAGCTTTTCAAACATTTTATGTGAGAAACCGGGAGCTTGATCATCGGTCGAACGAAGAAGGAGCAGAAAAAGAAAAAGAAGAACGCCTCAACAATCTTACAATGACCAACGCAACACAATTGACGCGAAAAGGCCAACATGAGCACATTAACAGTGCAAATTAACTGTAAAATACGTATGTAACAACTGTTTCTTATATGTTCTCTCTGTAAGTAAAGTAAAGTATCCCATAGCATTACTGCCGTAGGGGTATGAGGTGTTAGCGATCTCACATTTCAAAGGCTCGGCTATATGAGGGCGGTAGCCATCTCCTCTCCCTCGCCGGTTTTACTTCCCGTACTGAACCGGTACCCATTTAAGGCTGGGTTGACCCGGGAGCGGTCTGAAAAAAACATTACCGCCTCAACGGGGGAATGAACCCAGGACCACTCAGATGCGAAGCCAGCGCGCTAACCACTGCGCTACGCGGCTCTCTCTGTACTGCGTATTTATCTTTGTATCCATAGAGACAATACTTGGAATATCAATTGGTGGACAGAACATAAGCAACTTGTGTTATGCTGATGATAATGTGTGCTGAATGAGTCAGATTTTCAAGAAAGGGCCAACATGGTAGTTTTTCAAAGGGAAAAAAGAAATTAGCTTAAATGAAAAGAAAACTGGAGTGATGGTAGTAACTAAGAAACACAAATCTACAAAATCCTATACAAATGTGAAGAAGGCGGAACGAAGACACACATTTCGATACCAGAGCAGCCACATATGATTGCAGATGCTTCTTATGAAATCATGCTTACTTCAAACCATACGATTCTATGTAACCTTGGGGAATAAAGAGAGCAGATGGCGAAATCAAACCAACGGCCTGGCTCAAGGAAGTGTTCTTGCTCTCATGCTATACAACATCTATACCAATGTCCAGCCTATGGACACAGACACAAGGAAATTGTTATACGCCGATGACACAGCAGTCGCTCGCTGCTCAGGCTAATGGCTTCGAGGAGGTAGAAGGTAAACTAACACGCTCTCTGAATGACCTCGCAGAGTATTATCGGGAAAACCACCTAAAACCCAACCCTAGCAAAACTCAAGAACAGATAGGCAAACAGAGAACTACGGATCAAATGGCAAGGACAGGATCTTGAATACTGTCCGGCTCCCAAATACATGGGTGTAAAGTTGGATCACACATTACCCTATATGACAGACTGTCAGGAGACAAAGCGTAAGGTACATGCGAGAAACAACATTATCCGAAAATTGACTGGCACAACATGGGGTGCTCAGCCATCAGTCTTACGCACATCAGCGATTGCCCTGTGCCCCAGTCTGGAAAAACTCCGCTCATGCAAAACAAGTTGATATAACAGTGAACGAGATGGGCAGGATAGTGTCGGGGTGCCTTAAACCCACTCCCACAAACAAAATATATCCCTTAATTGGCATTGCACCACCGGATATAAGAAGAGGTGTAGCTGCGGAAATCGAACGAGGGAAACAGGAAAACGACCCTAGACACCCGATGTTTGGCCATCAAGAACAAACCACAAGACTTAAATCAAGACACAGTTTCTTAAAATCAACAGAGACCATCCAGACAAGCCCGGAAGGTCGACGCATCGAGAGGTGGCGCGGAACAATGCAGGATCCATGGATAGAGCTCAAGGAAGAGGCTGCGCCTGGACACCACCTGCCCTACGCTGTGCGGAAAGCAATGAACAGACTTCGAACTGGTGTCTCAAGATGAAGAGTGAACTTGAAGAAATGGGGATACTTAGATGTCGACACATGTGAATTCGGCGCAGTTCAGGACCACGATCATCTGATGACCTGCCACAACCTCCTTGAAACCTGTGACATGAACGACATGATAGAGGCGAACGATAAGGCAGTTCAAGTTGCTGAATACTGGACGGATGCTGTGTGACATGGTGTTTTGACACGGAAAGTAAGTAAGTATGAAAACTACCATCATCATGTAGCATGATAGTCTTGATAGTATCACTGTGTCATCTGCGTATCGTAACTCTAGAATCTCGTACCCCCCAATCGTAAATGGGTCGAAACTTTCAATGTTCTCGTCTTCTCGAACATTTCTCATTATACATTCCGCATTTTTGTTGTACAGATAAGGTGAGAGGATACATCCCTGTCGGACTCCCTTTTGTACTGCAAACCAATCTGATGTTTGCCCAGATACTCGGACAGCGGCTTGTTGATCCTGGTATAATGTTTCAATGAGATGGATTATATGCAAAGGAAACCCCAATTCCGTCATGATTCTCCACAGATTTTGGTGTTGTACCGTGTCGAAGGCCTTAGTGTAATCAATGAAACATGTGTACAGGTCTACATTAAACTCTCTACATTTTTCTTAGATATTCCTTAAATTTAATATGAAATAAAGAACATAATAGCCAAGGCTAAATCAGTCTTCCAGAGTATGAGGGGAATCGTGTGCAGCAAAACTATCACTAGAACAGAGTTCGTGGATGCTACGTGGAGCCAGAACTGGCATATGTCTGTGATTCTTGGACAGTATAGGTAAAGATAGGGTTCGTTGGAGGCATCTAAAATGTGGTTTTGCAGACCAAACATACTTATTTTGAGCCTGCCTGCTACTTGCAAAGTAGTTCAGTGCTTGGTAGCGGGAGATTGAGAACGAACGCAGAAGAAGAAGAAGAAGAAGAAGAAGAGGAAGAAGAAGAAGAAGAAGAAGAAGAGGAAAAAGAAGAGGAAGAAGAAGAAGAAGAAGAAGCAGAGGAAGAGGAAGAAGAAGAGGAAAAAGAAGAAGAAGAAGAAAAAGAAGAAGAAGAAGAAGAAAAAGAAAAAGAAGAAGAGAGGAAGAGGAAGAAGAAGAACAACAACAATAACAACAACAAGTAGAAGAAGAAGAAGAGGAAGAAGAAGAAAAAGAAGAGGAAGAAAAAGA
>JAVGWX010000008.1:45667976-45742976 GCA_036924085.1 Ariolimax columbianus | reverse complement strand
CAGTTCCACTGGTGATGGCCACATCTGCTCTCTCTGATCCTCGTATGTCGGGCAGTTCTGCAGCAGATGTTCAGCGGTCATTTTACCGGTACCGCACGGGCATTCGTCGGTACCACCTATCTTCAATTTGTTGAATAGGTGGTACCTCAGTCTATTGTGGCCAGTGCGAAGTCTGAAGACAACGACCTGCTCTCTTCGGTTCAACTGGTAATAGGCATCGTTTTTGGTGTAACCAGTATGTTCGGTTTCCCATTTGGTCATGTATCTGGCTTTGATAAGCCGTTTTGACTCTTCGTACGTCATACTAGTATCTGTTTGTGGTAGTCTTGCACCTTCTTTTGCCAGTCTGTCTGCCTCCTCGTTGCCTTGGATGTTGCAGTGTGATGGGACCCACTGTACCACTACCCTTTTTGGTGCGGACTGCTGGCACAGTTTGCAGAGTGCTGCTCTTAAGTCATTAAGCTCAGTGTTTTTCTGGCTTTTTAGCGCTGTGACTACGGCGAGAGCATCTGTAAGCAGGACTATATGGCTTTCATTCTCATTGTGTGTCACCATTTCTTCCACTGCCGCCCTCAGTGCCTCTGCCTCCGCTCTGAAATTGCTTGTGTACTTACCAGTAGCGAATGACAGTGTTATTTTTCTGCCATTTGGTAGGTTCAGGAATGCTCCTGCCCCTCCGTTCTGTGTAGTGTTTGTTACAGAACCGTCGGTGTATGCATAGGTCCAGTCCATGCTTGGGTAGCTTTTCGATATGAAGCTTAGGGTAGTATCTCTCCTTTCTTTTTCAGTCTGGCAGTTTTTGTTTCCAATACCTGGTATATTTTCTACCACCTCTGGAAATATATCCTGCCTCCAGGTAGGTTTTCGTACAGTAGTGATGGGTTTTGGTGTTGTTAGTGCGTTTATGGGATCTTCGTGCATCTTTGCTTTGGCTATTTCTGCAAAGTTTCTCCGCTTTAGTTTCCCATTTCCCAAATAAACATGCTATTCAAATACAATGGATACACAGCCAAGGGCCAAACACGCAAAAAGATTGATAGCTGAAATAACAGAAGCAGTAAACATCCGTGTGTACGAAACACATACTAGGACTCGGTCAAAAGAACCTCTTCATAACCTGACGCTGAAAGACACACGCAAGGCAAAAAGCGAAAAGAAGAAGCATTTGGTTCGAGTATTTTCATTTCTTGTTTGGCTTAGTCTGTCCAAAGTGGCATACCGGAATTCACATATTCTCAGCCCCTCTCTGGCTAATGTGGCTGTAATCTAGCCAACGTGCACTATAACTTGTTTTGATTAGTAGGATGTTGTCGTTTGTTCTCTCTCCCTGACGAAGACCTTGTGACCGTAACGTGGGTTTCGTATGTATGTGTCCTGGTCCGGTAACTGTGCCAAATCTGTTTTATTTTTATAGATTTTTGCTTACCTCCAGTGCCACCGCGGCTTCGATTTCCTGATTGTAATCACTATTGCGTCGTCTCCCATGCGCACCTACACGCTCAACCCAAATTTGATGTCAAGCTTCTGAAGTCTTTGTCGTTATTCATCGATTGAAGTGGTCCTATCAAGTAGGATGGCTGAATTTAATATGTTCGATTGAAGTGGTCCTATCAAGTAGGATTGCTGAATTCAATATGTTCGATTGAAGTGGTCCTATCAAGTAGGATGGCTGAATTCAATATGTTCGATTGAAGTGGTCCTATCAAGAAGGATGGTTGAATTCAATATGTTCGATTGAAGTGGCCCTATCAGGTAGGATGGTTAAATTCAATATATTCGATTGAAGTGGCCCTATCAGGTAGGATGGTTAAATTCAATATATTCGATTGAAGTGGTCCTATCAAGTAGGATGGTTGAATTCAATATGTTCGATTGAAGTGCACAATACGTGCTGCTGACACAAAAATGTCAGAAACTTCATTGCCTTTAACCTCAGCAAGATAAGCTACAAAGTGAGATAAATAAACTCGATACATGTCTCGGAGGTTAGGACTACAAGTCCACAGAGACAAGACCAAGCTCATGAGAATAAATAACGGATGAGAATGTTCCGATTGTGCTGGACACGGCTCTACTCCAAGATGCGGATGATTCGTTCCTTTATCTGGACAGCAGCGTGGATAACATACGGGGCACAGAGAAAGATATCCACTTAAGAATCCCAGCAAGCACGTGGGATCTTTATGTTGGATAAACTCTGGAGGTCTCAGACAATCAGGTCCACGATGAAGATCACCATTTCCAACTTGGATGAAAAATCGGTTTTGCTCGACGATTAGGACGTGTGCGGACAAGGCAAAGGCAAAGATCACCGTCCATCGTAGACGATGATGGCATAATGAATTTTGATTGCGTTATTTTTAGTAAGGATTCACTGCGCTACTTGTTTTCCTCATTCTCTCGTCTCGTGCCGCCCGATCTCAGTGGCAAGTCAAGGACAAGACGACTAGGGGGCGACTACGAGATGCAGGGGACTCCGCATCAAGCACCCGTGAAAAAGACGGCGCAGTTCGGAGTCGAACCCACACCACCTGATCACGAGACCGACGGCTTAACCACTTCGCCAAGGACAACAAAGGAGTTAACTAGCAGGGTGCAGGCGTTCGTGAATTGGTGCTTGTGCACAATTTTCACCGACTGATTTTTATAAGAAAGAATTACTACAAAACAAGTACTCGAAATTGACTCAGAATAGAATAGCGCTATTCATGCATAACTTCAATTTAATTTAAATATACCTAAATGACCTATGTCAACTATGCCAGCAGTCAAAATCTAGAACAGTCGTAGTACAATTTTTCCCATCACACTGTAACATTCCAGGCGACCAGTAGGCAGACATACTGGCGAAAGATGGTGGTAGGTTACCGCAACCAGATTCAAGTGTGACCTACGAAGAGTCCAAAAGGTTTATTAGGGCCAGATACATGGGCAATGAGAAACAGAGCATACTGGCTACACATAAAATGAGGCTTATTACCAGTTCGACAGAAGTGAGCAGGTGACGGTCTTTAGACTCTGCATAGGCTACAACAGACTGAGGTATAATCTATTCAATAAACTGAAGATAGGTGCTACTGACAAATGCACCTGTGATACTGGGGAAATGACATATGAACATCCGCTGCAAAATTGCCCTACATATGAGGACCAGAGAAACCACGTGTGACCATTACAAGTGACAACACTAGAGAAGCTCTACGGCAGTGTCGACAGCCTCAGGATGACTGGTGCTTTCTTTGAAAGTCAAGTTGACGTCTGAGACCATCACTAGACAAGCTCTAAGGCAGTGTCGACAGCCTCAGGATGACCGCTACTTTCTTTGAAAGTCAAGTCGACGTCTGAGACCATCACTAGACAAGCTCTAAGGCAGTGTCGACAGCCTCAGGATGACCGCTGCTTTCTATGAAAGTCAAGTTGACCTGTGACAGCGTACGAAGAAGAAGAATGCATTTAAATATTAGCACAAACTAAAGATTCTTTGTTCTACAAATACGTCAATGAAATATAAGTAAGATGTCCATTGCAGAACGTCGCTTCTCACAACTGCCAACCTATCTGGCTGTTTTAAAAGTTTCTTGGCACGTGTTCAGTACGGTAGATTGCCATTACTTTTGGTACACGGAGAAGCATCGCAGCGAGAAAAAATAACACATCGTGTATGCCAAACTGGACACGGCGGGATTAGAACCGGCTTCGCTGGGATTGTGGAACCGACGTTTCAATCCTAGACCACGCTGCTTCACGTCCTACAAATAACAATATATTAAAATGATAAAATAACACCATATAGTATGGCCTGCTGATATATTTAAACTAGCTATCCTGCCCGCGCTCTTAATTATGTTGCCCATGCCTGATCTAAACTGTGACCGCCTGTTCAATAGCCTTCTTTGCCTGTGGTTTCGATGACAATCCACTATTGATTCTCATTCTCTTGACGTCTACAGTGCTCCCGTACAATGGGTGTTTTGTGTCTGTGATTACTCGGATTTAATCATTTGCCCTGGCCAGTTAATATTTTCTCTATTTAACCGATTTAAGTCCAAGCACGTATCTCATCTTTACAACGTGAATATTCATAGTCCAACCGAGGGCCAGTTGCATTCCTTCATTCTTGGTGCATTCTAACCTTTTAACATTTTTTTCTAACCTGGCAATTTCAGATAACCAAGCTGATATTCAACTGGCATGACCAGCTGACGATACAGGCACACGTTTCTCCATCGGGCTACCTCAAGATGTTTTTAGGAGTTCCTCTAGTGGTTTCCAAGGGCTGACGAGATGTTTCTACGGGTCCCTCGAGAGGCTGCTATGGGTTCCCCTAGTGGTTTCCAAGGGCTGACGAGATGTTTCTACGGGTCCCCCGAGAGGCTGCTAGGGGTTCCCAAGGGTGTGACGAGATGTTTCTACGGGTCCCTCGAGATACTGCTAGGGGTTCCCAAGGGTGTGACGAGATGTTTCTACGGGTCCCTCGAGATACTGCTAGGGGTTCCCAAGGGTGTGACGAGATGTTTCTACGGGTCCCTCGAGAGGCTGCTGGGGGTTCCCCTAGTGGTTTTCAAGGGCTGACGAGATGTTTCTACGGGTCCCTCGAGAGGCCGCAAGGGGTTTGCGGATGGCTGCCAAAGGATGATAGTGGTTTCGCAAGAGGTTGCTAAACTTCGTGGCCACCTTTATCTTCCCTTCATGACTACCATATCTTTATTTGGTGACTACCTTTATCTTTACTTCGTGACCTTTTATCTTTACTTGGTGACTACTTTTATCTTTACTTGGTGACTACCTTTATCTTTACTTCGTGACTACCTTATCTTTACTTGGTGACTACTTTTATCTTTACTTGGTGACTACCTTCATCTTTACTTGGTGACCTCTTTTATCTTTACTTGGTGACTACCTTTATATTTACTTGGTGACTACTTTTAGCTTTACTTGGTGACTACCTTTAACTTTACAACGTGACTACCTTTATCTTTACTCTGTGCTAGGTGTGTCTTTACTCCATGACTACCGAAGTACTTTAACCCGTCTAGGGCAGAAGGCTATCCAACCCATACCATTGCACACCACACCATTCAAACAGGACATCTCATGCCGACTGTGAAGTATCGATCACTGTTTGAAAGAAAACACGATGGAAACAATAGACCGCTTTTAATAAATGAATAAAATAGTGATACACAAGTTTTCCCTGACAACAGGAAGAGTACGTGAACAACCAAAACAACTATTGTCTTCTGCTTGAATGCCAGTGCACCCTACCCACCAAATAACGGTCGCCTAATATTAAGACCTGTGCTTTAACATACAACACAGAAAATGTTTTGGTTAATCAACATAAAACCTTTCATCGACTAAACATGAAATGAGCGATATTATGCCATGAACAAAATAGCTGGCAACATCAGAAATGTGATCAAAGGGAAAACTCGTTGCTCATATTCCCAATATAGCAGTAAAAAAAAGAAAAACACTACCTACAAAAATCTTCGGGAGGTGAATAAAAAATATAGTCGGAGTGCTGCGCTGCGCGGTGACTGCTGGGGCGAACGGTTTTTATTCGCCTAACATAGGAAGAAACAACGAAATGAAAGTTTTAGCTAACTAATTCAAACTCTTGGTTTTATAATCGTCATTAGACAGGATCGGTTTCCATCCTAGAGGGCTTTTATTATACTTATTATTCTGTTATTCAGTGCAAAACTTGTCCGGATGCGTAGAACAATATGTGTTCGTACTTAACTCAACTTAACTTAACGTCTTTATACTGGTTTAGAAGACTCCGCAGTGTTTGTATACTTCTTCTTCTTCTTCTTCGTTCGTTCTCAATCTCCCACTACCAAACCCTGAAAGGGCTTAAGTAGCAGAATGTAGTCCAGAGAACGGAATGCGTTGTGTCGTAGTTTACAGCTTCGCTGCGATATTTGCACCTTTCGGTTCTTCTTCTTCTTCTTCATCGTACGCAGTCAGACAGTAACCATTATTTTTCAAAAAAAATGGCGGCGGTCATCCTGAGGCTGTCGACACTGCCATAGAGCTTGTCTTGTGGTTCCACTGGTGTTGGCCACATCTGCTCTCTCTGATCCTCGTATGTCGGGCAGTTCTGCAGCAGATGCTCAGCGGTCATTTTCTCGGTACCACATGGGCATTAGTCGGTACCACCTATCTTCAATTTGTTGAATCGGTGGTACCTCAGTCTATTGTGGCCAGTGCGAAGTCTGAAGACAACGACCTGCTCTCTTCTGTTCAACTGGTAATAGGCATCGTTTTTGGTGTAGCCGATATGTTCAGTTTCCCATTTGGTCATATATCTGGCTTTAAAAAGCCGTTTTGACTTTTCGTACGTCATACTAGTATCTGTTTGTGGTAGTCTTGCCCCTTCTTTTGCCAGTCTGTCTGCCTCCTCGTTGCCTTGGATGTTGCAGTGTGATGGGACCCACTGTACCACTACCCTTTTTGGTGCGGACTGCTGGCATAGTTGACAGAGTGCTCTTAAGTCATTAAGCTCAGTGTTTTTCTGGCTTTTTAGCGCTGTGACAACGGCCAGAGCATCTGTAAGCAGGACTATATGGCTTTCATTTTCTTTACGTGTCACCATTTCTTCCACTGCCGCCCTCAGTGCCTCTGCCTCCGCTCTGAAATTGCTTGTGTACTTACCAGTAGCGAATGACAGTGTTATTTTTCTGCCATTTGGTAGGTTCAGGAATGCTCCTACCCCACCGTTCTGTGTAGTGTTTGTTACAGAACCGTCGGCGTATGCATGGGTCCAGTCCATGCTTGGGTAGTTTTTCGATATAAAGCTTAGGGTAGTATATCTCCTTTCTTTTTCAGTCTGGCAGTTTTTGTTTCCAATACCTGGTATATTTTCTACCACCTCTGGAAATATATCCTGCCTCCAGGTAGGTTTTCGTACAGTAATGATGGGCTTTGGTGTTGTTAGTGCGTTTATGGGATCTTCGTGCATCTTTGCTTTGGCTATTTCTGCAAAGTTTCTCCGCTTTAGTTTCCCATTTCCCAAATTGTTTAGTCTCTGGTGCATTGGGTGGTCAGTCAGTCTTCGGAGTTTCTCTGACTGCAGCTGGGCTCTGCAGTCTCTTCTATCGGTCATGGGTTGCAGCTTTGTAATCTTTTCAAGTTCTACAATTGGCGTTGACTTCATGCCTCCTGTTATAACTCTCATGGCTTGGTTTTGGAGTTTGCTAACTTTATCGAAGTTCGCCTTTGCTGCTGTTGTCCATGCCGCAATGCCATACTCGAGAACTGGTCTCACTCTTCCAGTGTACAGTTTCTTTAGTATGCTTTCGTCTGCTCCCCAGCTTGTGCCAGCAAGTTTCCTCATGATTGCCATTCTTTCTCTGGCTCTCATTCGGTTTCTCTCGATCTGACTTTTCCATGTCATGCGCCGATAAAATGTGACTCCCAGATAGTTTGGGTTGTCGTTTGGCTGCAGGAATTTGCCATTTAGACTTAATTTGGTGTTTTGGGGTTTGATTGAACGCGAGAATATTGTACATGTGGTTTTCTCCTCGTTTATTTCGACCAGCCATGAGTTCGCCCACTCTTCCAGCGATGTTAGGGCCTGCTGCATCCGATTTCTTGCTATCGTGAGATTCTTTTTAGAGGTCCACATAGCCAGATCGTCAGCAAACATTGAGCTATGGACTCTTCTTGGTATATTTTCAGTAATGTCGTTTATATACACCAGGAAGAGTGTGGGTGACAGTACTCCCCCTTGGGGTACTCCCTGCTTTTTGCTCATCTGCCCTTGTACTTGGACTCTGGCCGTTCTTTGTTTGAGGTAGTGGTTGATCCACGTGTACATTCTCCCACAAACTTCACTTCTCCTTAGCTTGACTCTAAGTCCGTCTTTCCAGACTTTGTCAAATGCCTTTTCCAGGTCCACCCAAACCGCTACTGTGTGTTTCTGTGCCTGGTAGGCATCTTCTATTTCCTGGGCTATGAGGATGACCTGGTCCTCAGTGGATCTGTGCTGTCTAAAGCCGGCTTGCTGTGGAATTAGTATTCGTTTTTCTTCCAGATGCCACATCAGTCTGGTGTTTATCATACGTTCCATCAGTTTGCCGACACAGCTCAGTAGGCTGATAGGCCTGTATCCATTTGGATCTGTTTTGTCCTTTCCTTTCTTTGGTATTGGTACAAGTACTGCGTCTTTCCATGCCTGGGGTACAATTCCCCTTTTCCAGCTTTGGTTCAGGACCGATAGCAGTTTCCTCTTCGCCTTTCGGTTCAACACATCCGACTTCAGCAAGCATTTTTTGAGTACCGGGTTAGCATTCCCTCTTCGATCCCTTCTCCTTAGCCAGTCTGCCCTGCTGCAGCCTGTTATCCAGGATCACCAAGTGGAGGTGTAGAAGGGTCTTGGCAGCTATGGTTCGCTGGCCCTGACGCTAGCAGTCAGCTATGGGTCGCTGACCACTGCAGCATCTTGATCCCGTGTTTGTATACAAAAAGTTTCATTTACATGTCCTTCCTCTGAAAGCTATACGCATACAATTTATTCTTAAATGCTTTAATTGTCCTTGATTTAACTGCTTTCTGCGGCAATGCATTTCAAGCATTCAGCACTCTCTGACTTAAAAACTATTTCCTAATATCTAATTCGAACCTTTCTTTAGTTAATTTGTATCTATGTCCTCTTGTTCTTGTAGGTGGTTGTATTTTAAAGAAAAAAATTGTTATAATGTAATTTATCCTTTCCTTTGATTATCTTATAAACCTGTATTAGGTCACCTCGAAGTCTTCTCTTTTCTAGACACTGAAGGTCAGTTTTCCCTCCTAACTGTAATTATGGAATCCCACTATCAGCTTTCAAGCTTACGATTGTTGTCGCAACCATTTTTACAGGTTTCAACTTGCAATCGCGTAAATCCACAACTACCGCAAAAACTACAACTGGCAATCGCGTAAATCCACAACTACCGCAAAAACTACAACTGGCAATCGCGTAAATCCACAACTACCCCAAAAACTACAACTGGCAATCGCGTAAATCCACAACTACCGCAAAAACTACAACTGGCAATCGCGTAAATCCACAACTACCGCAAAAACTACAACCGGCAATCGCGTAAATCCACAACTACCGCAAAAACTACAACTGGCAATCGCGTAAATCCACAACTACCGCAAAAACTACAACTGGCAATCGCGTAAATCCACAACTACCGCAAAAACTACAACTGGTAATCGCGTAAATCCACAACTACCGCAAAAACTACAACTGGTAAATGTCACCAGTCTGTGTTTAATTTGTCTAGGAAGTTACAAGTATGTGGTCTGGTTTTGTAAGGTGTTCATGAATTTGTAAGAAGTCACATATTTATTTAATGTTCCCGTCGACCCGTAGGCTAAGAAAATATAAGAGGCGCATTTTCTGTTCTTCTTTGTGGTACGGAGTCTTGTATTCTTCTAATCTATGAGCTGTGTACAATGTTCATATGCATGTGTAGTTAATCCACTCTGTGCAAATGTTCACGTGAACGTGTAGATAATCCAATCTTTGTACAATGTTCCCATGAACTTGTAGTTGTGTCAATTTGTGCGCAATGTTCCCATGAACTTGTAGTTGTGTCAATTTGTGTGTAATGTTCCCATGAACTTGTAGTTGCGCCAATTTGTGCGCAATGTTCCCATGAACTTGTAGTTGTGTCAATTTGTGCGCAATGTTCCCATGAACTTGTAGTTGTGTCAATTTGTGTGTAATGTTCCCATGAACTTGTAGTTGTGTCAATTTGTGTGTAATGTTCCCATGTACTTGTAGTTGTGCCAATTTGTGTGTAATGTTCCCATGAACTTGTAGTTGTGCCAATTTGTGTACAATGTTACCATGAACTTGTAGTTGCGCCAATTTGTGTACAATTTTACCATGAACTTGTAGTTGTGTCAATTTGTATACAATGTTCCCATGAACTTGTAGTTGCGCCAATTTGTGTACAATGTTCCCATGAACTTGTAGTTGTGTCAATTTGTGTACAATGTTCCCATGAACTTGTAGTTGTGTCAATTTGTGTACAATGTTCCCATGAACTTGTAGTTGTGTCAATTTGTGTACAATGTTCCCATGAACTTGTAGTTGTGTCAATTTGTGTACAATGTTCCCATGAACTTGTAGTTGTGCCAATTTGTTTAAAATGTTCCCATGAACTTGTAGTTGCGCCAATTTGTGTACAATGTTCCCATGAACTTGTAGTTGTGTCAATTTGTGTGTAATGTTCCCATGAACTTGTAGTTGTGCCAATTTGTGTACAATGTTACCATGAACTTGTAGTTGCGCCAATTTGTGTACAATGTTACCATGAACTTGTAGTTGTGCCAATGTGTGTACAATGTTACCATGAACGTGTAGTTGCGCCAATTTGTGTACAATGTTTCCATGAACTTGTAGTTGCGCCAATGTGTGTTCAATGTTCCCATGAACTTGTAGTTGTGCTAATTTGTGTACAATGTTCCCATCAACTTGGAGTTGCGCCAATGTGTGTACAATGTTCCCATGAACTTGTAGTTGTGCCAATTTGTGTACAATGTTCCCATGAACTTGTAGTTGTGCCAATTTGTGTACAATGTTCCCATGAACTTGTAGTTGTGCCAATTTGTGTACAATGTTCCCATGAACTTGAAATAACGTAACGTTTTTTGCAGCGCACATATGCACTTGCACATTTATGTCACAATATCTACTATTTCCATGAACTTGCCAACACTGTAGTTAATGATTCCGCGAACAAGTAGTTTCATTTATTGGTGTTCAATGTGCACATGAACTTGTAAATTGATGTCACAGTATTTGTCTGAATGTGTCAATATATCATGTCCTAATGAACTTGCAAGTTCGTGAATCAGTATTTAATGTAACCATGAAGCTGAGACTTTGTGAATCAGTATTTAATGTTCTCATGAAGCTCTGACTTTGTGAATCAGTATTTAATATTCTCATGAACCTCTGACTTTGTGAACCAGTATTACGTATATACACGTGAATTTCTAGTTAGATGAATCAGTATTAAGTATACACGTGAATTTATAGTTAGATGAATCAGTATTAAGTATACACGAGAATTTCTAGTTTGGTGAATCAGTATTAAGTATACACTTGAATTTCTAGTTTGGTGAATCAGTATGTTTTCCTCCCTCCTCCCCCCCTCCAATCTTTCCCACATGAACGCTCAAGTTGGTGAACCAGTATCTAATGTACCATAAGAACTTGCAAGTTCATGTCTGTGTATTCCACATTTCCACGAATTTTTAATAAGCCTATATGTGTCTATATAATGCCCCGATGGAAATAAAACGGTCAGCTAAATATTCATAAACATTCCCGTGAAATGCATCGGAGTTCATCCTAACAACGATATTTCCAGTAGGGCATATGCATTTATTTAATATCCCAACATAAACACAAACATATTACATTTAATGTTTTACTTTTAAACTACAAACTAAAAGTCTGTCAATTGACTTTCCCATATTCTTTGGCTCTCTCAAGACAGCCAAATGTCTCGCCATCTAATTAGTGACGCTCATCAGTATCTCTATTGGTTCGGGGATTCTGCTGAGCGTCACTTGATTGGTTCGCACAGCATTCCCGATAGTATCCTTCTTGGAAGGTCGCCACAGACGACCAGGGAAGGTATGTGTCTGATAACCTTATTTGCGCAGAAACCGTTGCCTGCAAAACTACACTAAATATAAATGGTTTCACGACTTCTCATAAGCCGGATAGGGTAAATCCAAATGTAGTGTTTGAGATCTGTGTTCCACAAACTGGAGTACGGTCTCTCTTTTCTTTTCTCTCTCTCTCTCTCCCTTAATATAAATATATATATACACACACACACACATGTATACACATACATAAATATATATGTATGCGTATGTGTGTGTGTGTATATATATATATATATATATATATATATATTTACATGTATTTGCAAGTATGTATGTATGCGTGCGTGTGTGTATATGTATATATGTATGTGTGTATGTGTATGTATGTATATGTATGTATATATATATATATATATATATATATATATATATATATATATGTATGTACATATGTGTGTGCGCGTGTATGCATAAATGTACGTGAGTGCTTGTATGTATGTTTACACACCTGTAGGTATGTTTATGAAACAGTGAGTATGCTAATGATTGCTTGTAAGAACTTGAAAGCACGCCGATTGATGTTGGTGTGTGCTCTCTGACCTGAGACGTATCCAAATGAAGACTCTACGATCATGTTTGTTCTGTACGACTCGCATGCAACATTCCTGAACCCAAGTAAATCTTCATTCTGATAACATGATATCGTGCATACGCCTATGCTATCGGAAGTCTAATGCATTAGCGGATATAAACAAGCACACACACACACACACAAATACATACACTCTCACACACATACACATTATAACACACACACACCCACACACACACACACATACATACACTCTCACACACATACATATTATAACACACACACCCACACACACACAAATACATACACTCTCACACACATTATAACACACACCCACACACACACATATACATACACTCTCACACACAAACACATTATAACACACACACCCACACACACACAAATACATACACTCTCACACACATACACATTATAACACACACCCAAATACATACACTCTCACACACATACACATTATAACACACACCCAAATACATACACTCTCAAACACATACACATTATAACACACACACACAAGTTTTACATGCGCAACGCTTGTGTGTAAAGATGAGTGCGTTTTTAAGGAGGTAAAAACAGGAAGAAGCGAAGAAAAGAGAGGTCAGTGAGTGTTTGAGAGACGATGAGAAATAGAGGGAGCGAAATGTGATGATAAGAGGATGAAATGTGTGTTAGAGAGAAAGAGAGCGGGAGAGATGGATGAAGGAAGTGGTGAACACGTGTGTTTGAGACATAAAAAAAAGATAGACAGAGAGGTGAAGAAAAGAGGTGTGGGAAAATATGTGTATTTGAGAGAACGTGGGGAAGAGAAAGGTGAAGAAACAGTGGATATGTGTGTTTGAGAAACAAAGAGAAAGAGAGATACAGAAATAAAGGTGAAGAAACAATGACTATATGTGTTTGAGAGACAAAGAGAATGATAGAAAAAGAAAAATAGACGGAGAAACAGAGGCTATGTGTGTTCCAAAGAGAAAGAAAGAAAAAGAAAGAAAGGTGAAGAAACAGGAGCTTTGTGTGTTTCAGAGACAAAAATAAAAAAGAGAAAAAGAAAGATATGTGCAGAAACAGGGGATATGAGAGAAAAATAAATACAGGTGAAGAAATAGGAGCTGTTTGTGCTTGAGAGACAACGAGAAAGAGATGGACAAAGGTGAAGAAAAGAGAGGGGATGTTCATTTAAGAGACAAAGATGAATAGTGTAGGGGCGAGAGAGTGAAGAACAATCGAAGAGAACTGTGTTTGGGGGCACAATGTGAAAGAGAGAGGTAGAGAGAGACGCAAAGAACATTGAAGCTATGTGTGTTTGATAGTCACAAAGAAAGATAACGAGGGAGGGGAAAAGTCTACCTTTTTCTGGGGTAAAGTGATAGAGAGAGAGACAGAGAGACACAGAGAGGGAGAGAGAGAGGTGAAGAGAACAGATGAACACGTTTATTTAAGAGACAAAGAGAGACATAAAAAGGTAAAGAAGAGAGGAGAAGAAAGTGTGACGTAAAATAACATAAAATGGAGAGACAGGGGGAGAAATGTGTTTATTGCTAACAGAAGGGACGTAAAATGAGGAAAAATCAAATAAAATGCACTAGAAAGCGTTTAATTTGTCACATTGAGGGTATAAAAAAGGGGGGGGGGGAGAAGAAACGAGTGCGCCCGCCGGGGAAAGATGGCGGTTCAAAGAAACCCCACGGATCGCCCATCTTGGTTTGAGACACTTCAGTTTCTTTGCCGTTCCAATTTCCAGTTGATTCTTCGTGTATTGGTTTTCCAAGAGCGCCATTTAAAAACCTGTACGTCATTGTTGACGAATCGAGTCGGGACGACACGGAGTATGTTGTATTGACTTTGGGTTTTATGTTCATGCTAGTATCTGTTATACGCTAGTATGTGCCAGGTTCGACTGCCATTACTAGCAAGCTCCAGTCGCCCCAGCTGTCAATTGGTACATGACTTTCTGTTAGAGAAGAATACGCAGCGATGAAAAGAACAGACTACATCACCTAATAAGTATGTACTACCAGTAAACCAGGTACTGATTTATGGCCGAGTCGATAGGAGCGTGAAGATAACCAATGAACTGGGTTATTCTGGATAGCAAGCGCTCTACCACTACGCTAATAAGCCGGACTAGAAGTTCTAGACTTAATTCAATGATTGCTCTCATTCTGGCAATGTCCGTCCAACACACAATCTTCTACCCCAGAGTAATCAGATGATCTGTTACTTCATCTTGTAAGTGTGGCAGTGATCATATACTTGTTTCTGTCAAGTAATCTTCTAACATAGAGTAGTCAGGTGATATGTTACTTCATCTTGTAAGTGTGGCAGTGATCCTATACTTGTTTCTGTCAAATAATCTTCTAACCTAGAGTGGTCAGACCAGTTACTTCATCTTGTAAGTGTGGCAGTGATCCTATACTTGATTCTGTCAAATAATCTTCTAACCTAGAGTGGTCAGACCACCTGTTACTTCATCTTGTAAGTGTGGCAGTGATCCTATACTTGTTTCTATCAAATAATCTTCTAACCGAGAGTAGTCAGATGATCTGTTACTTCATCTTGTAAGTGTGGCAGTGATCTTATACTTGTTTCTGTCAAATAATCTTCTAACCGAGAGTGGTAAGACCACCTGTTACTTCATCTTGTAAGTGTGGCAGTGATCTTATACTTGTTTCTGTCAAATAATCTTCTAACCGAGAGTGGTCAGACCACCCGTTACTTCATCTTGTAAGTGTGGCAGTGATCTTATACTTGTTTCTGTCAAATAATCTTCTAACCGAGAGTAGTCAGATGATCTGTTACTTCATCTTGTAAGTGTGGCAGTGATCCTATACTTGTTTCTATCAAATAATCTTCTAACCGAGAGTGGTCAGACCACCCGTTACTTCATCTTGTCAGTGTGGCAGTGATCTTATACTTGTTTCTGTCAAATAATCTTCTAACCTAGAGTGGTCAGACCACCCGTTATTTCATCTTGTAAGTGTGGCAGTGATCTTATACTTGTTTCTGTCAAATAATCTTCTAACCTAGAGTGGTCAGACCACCCGTTATTTCATCTTGTAAGTGTGGCAGTGATCTTATACTTGTTTCTGTCAAATAATCTTCTAACCTAGAGTGGTCAGACCGCCCGTTACTTCATCTTGTAAGTATGGCAGTGACCCTATACTTGTTTCTGTCAAATAATCTTCTAACCTAGAGTGGTCAGACCACCCGTTATTTCATCTTGTAAGTGTGGCAGTGATCTTATACTTGTTTCTGTCAAATAATATTGTAACCTAAGGCACGACAAATCCCAGGCGCATGTAGCCTAGAAAATTTGCTTTAGCGCGTACCTTTTCCAGACCAGTGTTGTAGCTTCTCGCTTATTCTGCATAATTGAGTACATTCCCGCTCAGGTTATTTCTTAAGATTAAGATCATAATCATAGCATCATCATCATCAGCATCATCATAATCATGATGATCATCATCATCATCAG
This sequence comes from Ariolimax columbianus, assembly GCA_036924085.1. Lineage (NCBI taxonomy): Eukaryota > Metazoa > Mollusca > Gastropoda > Stylommatophora > Arionidae > Ariolimax > Ariolimax columbianus. The sequence continues at coordinate 45,727,263 of JAVGWX010000008.1, read as the reverse complement.
ATGCCCTGCTGGTTGGCGTTAGCGATCATTGACCTTCATCCTGTTCTACCACGCCTGTCGTTGATTGTCGAACATGCCATTCTCTCAGGCTGTCCAACATATTCTCTTTCTCTGCCTTCCTCTGTATCTCTTTCCTGTGATCTTTCAAGTTATCACAACGTGCGCTAAGCCGCCTCTTCTCATAACATACTCGAAAAAGGATGACTGCCTTGTTCTGATCCTTGCAGTAAGTTGTCTTTGTGTTTGTGACTCGTGGAGTACTGTATCATTAGTCTTCTTTGCAGTCCATGACATTTTATAAACAGATAATTTATTATCAGTTAGCGTTATTTCCTCTCCTTCTAACGACTTTCAAGGTTAGGGTTAGGGTTAGGGTTAGTCTTCTTTGCAGTCCATGACATTTTATAAACAGATAATTTATTATCAGTTAGCGTTATTTCCTCTCCTTCTAACGACTTTCAAGGTTAGGGTTAGGGTTAGGGTTAGTCTTCTTTGCAGTCCATGATATTTTATAAACAGATAATTTATTTTCAGTTAGCGTTATTTCCTCTCCTTCTATCGACTTTCAAGGTCAGACTGCTGGAGATATATTACGCAGCAGCTGTTCTCGTCACTCAGCGAATACATTTTTCAAGATCAATCGATATTTAATATCTTAATACTTAATATCGCCTTTTAGCCAACAATAATATTGATGCACACTGTTAGAAATTAAAAGAATTATATTAGCAATCAAATCGATAAATCGATTTTGAACGAGCTGTAACGCAATGTCCACGTGCATCCGCATATTAAAAAGTGCATTTATTTGGTCTTTTATGGATATCCCCTAAAGTATAACACAAACAAGGAATTTTGGAAATCAGCAAGAATTACTTTGAAAATAAACTTCTATTTGCACATTTAAAATTCAGATTTTCAAGAACAATTCCCCCATACCCGAGAGCATGTTTCACAACCTCACGAGGAAATCTTCACCCAACGCGATGCCTGGCTCTTATAGAAGGGCTCGTCATGAGTCTTTACCCTGACTATGAAGGAGTAGGAGGAGAAAGTTGAAATTTGGCACATATGTAGCTCATTCAATTTGTACTAGACTTGAGAAGTATGAATTTCCTTGCTCGACGGGTTTACCCTGTATGGTGCATGGCGCAACACACCTTATTGACCGGATCTGCTACTATAACAGTATGTCAGAGCAATGGAGAAATCAGAGGCCAGTACTGTGATACAATTCTTGATGTTGCAGAGAAAAACACCTACAGAAATACACAGGGAGGTGGAACCAGTGTTTTAGGAATTCTGTCCTTCGTATGCTTCTGTAAAAAACTGGTGTAGGAAGTTTAGGTGTGGCCGTTACCATGTTGCTGATCTTCCAAGATCAGGAAGACCATCCTCAGAGTGCATCGATGAAAATGCTGTTAGAGTGAAGAAAATCATTGATCAGGATTGAAACAATGACAATTACAAAGATATCTAGATCAGCAAAACTGAATGAAAGTAGTTTTTAGAATTTTACACAACAGATTGAACATAAGAAAAGTGTGTGCACGCTGGGTTCCGCGTCTGCTGACATGTGAACAGAAACAAACGAGGGTTGATTGCTGTGACCAGTTGCTCAAAATGTGTAGGTCGATAAACATGTTGTCGACCATGGTGACAGTAGATGAGACTTAGGTTCACCATTATGACCAAGAATCAAAAATTTTCCAGCTTGCAGTGGAAAACCTCGGGCTCGCCAACACATGTCAAGGCAAGAGCACCGGAAATCTACAAGAAAAGTGATGCTGACTGTTTTTTTGGGACGTCAAATGTGTCATTTTGAAATATTATCTGCCTGATGGCAACACGGTTAATGGGCAATATTATGCAGATCTCCTTACCAAACTAAGAAAGACTGTGACTCAAATTCTGCCTTTGCTTCAAGACAACGCGCCCTCCCATTAAGCAAGACTTGTACTGCAAACAGCCAACGATTTGAATATTGAAATTCTTCCACATCAACCATATTTTCCGAATTTAGCTCCATCAGAATTTTTTCTTTCCCCAAAACTTTAAAAAAACAGCTGAAAGGAAATCATTTTGACAGTGACGAAGATGTCATACTGGCTTGTGATAACTGGTTTAGTTCGAAAAACAGGTTACTTTATTCTGAAGGTCTTTTCAAGGTCACGCAGAAATGTATAAATTCAGGTGGTGAATACACTGAGAAGGAATAAGCAGCCCGCCAAATTTCAACTTTCTCCTCCTACTCCTTCATGGTCAGGGTTAGGATTTATGACAAGCCACTTTTAGACTTTTTATACCTGGCGCCTAGATCCTAAACAAATGTGTCGTCCACTGTTCTAACCTAAAGGTGCTAGACCACTTTCTACTTCATCTTCTCAGTGTGGCAATGAACCTTTTTTCTTCTCTATCCTGCAGAGTCCTCCTGGAAGCCCGCGCTCTAAAACAGGAATGCTAATATTCGTAATTAAAACTAAAATGTGCGAAGTGTACATTCCCATCGAGGTCTTCTCAAACAATTTGAGCACTCATCCGGGGTTACTCAGTCCGGGAATTAGTTTTCAAAGTGTAGCAGAGGTGAAAAAAGGCAATAATGGTATTTAAGTGGCAGACATTGTTGTCGGTGACAACGTTTTAGAGGAGGCCTGTGGAACATAGGACCCGAGGAACTAATTGTGGGGCTCCGGAGACTTTGGTGAGAAATTGTCATTATTGCTAATTATATTTTAGGCCCGAAGAACATTCGAACTATATAATCTAATTAAAGAATTATCGATCCAGAAACTCCGATTAACCTGTTTGGCCCTTCGTATTTTACAGGTTGTGCAGGCATAGTGTTAGAGACATTAACGAAATCTCAACCTTTTGTGAAGTGGAGTGACCGGTTAGATTACCTCGTTGCCGTGTCTTCTATAACTCCAGACAGGTATCCGTTTACTGTTGAGTAGACTGAAACATTCGTGCCGCCATGGTGGAAATCTAACACCCTTGCTTTAAGAGATTCATCATTATCATGTAGCATGTCCTTGGTGTATGTTGTTTGTCCATCGTTTCCGAAGAGGACCACATTGCCATCTATCAATCCTAGAGTGGGTTCGTAGGTGGCTGATCAAACCAATCCGAGCCCGAAAGCTTATGTCACACTGAGGGCAGAGAAGCACTGTCTGGCCGTCAGACGGAGGTAGCTTTTCTCTTGCCTTTCGTGTCGCGCGTCTCCGGGCAGCTTCCTTGATACTTGTCTGCTCCATATGTGCCATGATAGAGGAGGTTTTACTACGCCAGGCAGAGCGATCAGCAGCAATGTTCTCCCAACCACCAGTGTCAATGTTGCAGTTCTTCAGTGAGGCTTTCATAGTGTCTTTGTAACGTTTTATTTGGCCACAGCAAGCTCGCTTGCCTGACTCAAACTCGACATAGGATATTTTCTTTGGAAACCGCTCATCTGACAACATGGTCAGTCCATCTAACCTGCCATTTGCACAGAGTTGTCTGGATGCTTGTCAAACCAGCCCACGAAACAACTTCTACATCTGTAATCCTATCTTGTCATTTTATGTTTTGCAGTTTTCTTAGGCCGCCCAGATGAAAATTATCAAGCTTCTTCGCATGTTGACTGTACACAGTCCACGTTTCACATGTGTACAGACGAGTTGGTGGAACGACTGCCGCATAAACCTTCAATTTGGTTATAATCTTAATTCCTCCCCCGTTCCAAGCTGAGGATCTTAGTTTTCCAAATGCTACACATGCTTTGGATATTCTCAAGTTTACTTTCTCATTAATATGGGCTGTTCTGGAGAGTGTGCTGCCAAGGTATACAAAGCGTTCTACTCAGATTGAATAACTAGCCGCCTAGGCGATAGCGGACTTTGACTCCAGCATCACTGCTCTTGAATGCATCCATCAAAATGGCAGCAAACATCATGCTGAAAAGGTTAGGGGCTAGGATGCATCCCTGCTTCATTCAATTTGTAACACCAAATCGCTCTCATCACAGCCATTCGATATGAATATCGATCAGCAATCAGTCTACACGCCTGCTCAATGTTCATGTTTAGAGCGCCCTTGATGCCTTGTGTCCATCTACGTTTTGGTCTTCCTCGTCTTCCTGGAACAATGCTCTCCAGAACTGATTTTTCTAGTCCGTCACGGCACTTGATGTGGCTGAAAAACCTCAGTTTCCTAGAAATAACGTGGTTTATAAGCCAGTTCTATTCGACACTCAGATATTGCAGGATGGCTTTATTTGTTATTTTCTTTATCCAAGGTATCTTAAGGATTTGTCTGTAGTATTTTGTTTCGAAAGCCTCGATCTTCTTTCGTGATATTTGTGTCATGGTCCATGCCTCGTATCTGTACACTGCCATCGGGATAACGTATGTTCTTAGGATCTTCAAGATCTATTAATTAGAGAGACACATTTCCTTACTTGTTAGTGTCGATTTTACTGGCGCATATAACTGCAACTGTCACTCCCCCCACACATTCCTTGTTGGGCCGTCTTCATGAGCTTGACCACGAGGCTGCAGCTACCTTGGCTTTCTCTTCAAATGCACAACCTAGGTAGTCTTTGACTTTCTTCTACACTTTTTGGGCCGTCTTCATGAGCTTGACCACGAGGCCGCAGCTACCTTGGCTTTCTCTTCAAATGCACAACCTATGTAGTCTTTGACTTTCTTCCACACTTTTTGGGCCGTCTTCATGAGCTTGACCACGAGGCCGCAGCTACCTTGGCTTACTCTTCAAATGCACAACCTAGGTAGTCTTTGACTTTCTGCCCCACTTTTTGGGCCGTATTCATGAGCTTGACCACGAGGCCGCAGCTACCTTGGCTTTCTCTTCAAATGCACAACCTAGGTAGTCTTTGACTTTCTTCCACACTTTTTGGGCCGTCTTCATGAGCTTGACCACGAGGCCGCAGCTACCTTGGCTTTCTCTTCAAATGCACAACCTAGGTAGTCTTTGACTTTCTTCCACACTTTTTGGGCCGTCTTCATGAGCTTGACCACGAGGCCGCAGCTGCCTTGGCTTTCTCTTCAAATGCACAACCTAGGTAGTCTTTGACTTTCTTCCACACTTTTTGGGCCGTCTTCATGAGCTTGACCACGAGGCCGCAGCTACCTTGGCTTTCTCTTCAAATGCACAACCTAGGTAGTCTTTGACTTTCTTCTACACTTTTTGGGCCGTCTTCATGAGCTTGACCACGAGGCCGCAGCTACCTTGGCTTTCTCTTCAAATGCACAACCTAGGTAGTCTTTGACTTTCTTCCACACTTTTTGGGCCGTCTTCATGAGCTTGACCACGAGGCCGCAGCTACCTTGGCTTTCTCTTCAAATGCACAACCTAGGTAGTCTTTGACTTTCTTCCACACTTTTTGGGCCGTCTTCATGAGCTTGACCACGAGGCCACAGCTACCTTGGCTTTCTCTTCAAATGCACAACCTAGGTAGTCTTTGACTTTCTTCCACACTTTTTGTGAGAATCTCCAACTCTGTGCGTTCCCATTCAGCGTATGTCTTGGGATAGCTGCGGTGGAGAGGTAAGGCACTCACCTCTCAAGTGATTAACTGAAATTGTGGGTGATCGAGTTCCGCAGGTTTCAATCGACCCCTGGTCTCATGGGTGTTGGGACAAGAGTGCCTACATCCTGTGTTACCTCCAGTCGTCTTGACTTATGTCTTGCCACTGGTCCAAGGTAGCTCACGACCAGAGAGTGAGGTTGATGACCAGCGCAGTTTTCTTCCTGACTATAATCCAAATTCACCAAAATTTACATCATCAAAATAAAACCGTCTGATGATGTCGCCATCATCGATTGCGATGGGCAACTTACTAACTACGACTGGGTTATACTGTCAGGGCTTTTTCTGAGGATGTATCCTTTGGATCCACCAAATTTGTTCACTAATCTTTAGGTGAATTAGTTGTATCATTTGCAGTAAATCTCTGCTTTTATTATATCTAATACATTTGACGCAATGTATGTATATAGATACAGCGAGAAACGAAGAAATCCAGCCAGCATAAAGTGGAAACAACACTTTTCCTGGCATGTGTAAACATATTGAAAATTGATCTCTGCAATCGTAAAACAAGAATGTATATAAACGTACCAGTCGCACAAGTCTATAATACCAGACGGCTTGTTTCAGAGCAAAAAGACGTACAGAAAAGAAGATGTATTGATTGTACTAAAGAAACAAAATAAAAGAATATTGTTTCATACGATTAATGTAAAATGTATTTTGTGTAACGAATGTTATTTATAATACTGCAATTTTCTAACTATGCTACTCAGAATCGTTGGAAGGCTAGATCATTTTTCAGTGAGTTGGGAAAACAAATATCGCTGCAAGGATTCAAAGGTGCTGCCCATAACAACAGATTGTAATGGTTAGGCACATTAATAAACCACATAACAGGCACACATTCTGCAACTGTCGGGCGTTAAATCATGCTGATATTCACTCTGAATCTAACAAAATCAGGAGAATTTGTCAATGATTTGCACATTTTCTTATAGGAAGGATATATTTCCCGCAGTGAAAACAATATTGTGCAAGTTCAGCGTGTATATCACTGAACACAGCTCAGTCCCTTTTGTTGGACGCAAAGTGTATTTATGGCCGTGTTGGAGGGACTGTTTAATAATGCCCCAGAGACGACGACTTAGTATTCTTGACAGATGGCGTGCCATGATATGGTTTCCAGGAAGTGTGCCAACACGAGAGGTTGCCAGACGACTTACAGAGACGCACTCGGCAATTCAAAGACTGCGATATCGTTTTATCAACACCGTATGTGTTCTGTTTGTTTAAGAATAACAAATGAGCAACACAATCGATGCGTCGTCCTTGTGGAACTGAGAGACAGAACAGCCACCGCAAACACAATGAGAGCTCAACTGAGAGCAACAAGCAGAGTCACTGTCGGCAAATAAACGATTCGCAACCTGGTTAATTGAGCTTAATCTTCAGCCAAGACGTCTGCAGTACTCTCCCGCCTTACACAAGTCAATCGCTTTGCTTGACTTGCTTGGTCTTGACTTCGTCTTGCACGGTCCCACCAGCGATGATCCATGTTATTCTTTAAAGATGAGTCAAAGTTCACAATGTCGTTAAACGACGGTATAACTGTCACGAAGACTCGCCACGCACAGAATTATAAAGACGCAAAGACACTCATCAAAAGATCCATGAGGACAGAATGGAGAGACCAGCAGAAAGAATACAAGCCAGAAAATGGCAGAATTGACAAACTTGGTAGAGATGGGCAGACAAAGATCTTCAGAGTCAGAACGGGACATTGCAGACTCAAGGCTCACCATCACAGAATGGGTCAGAGACACCGTCACATGCGATTGTGGAGCAGCTGAGCAAATACCAGAACATATCTTACAGGACTGCAAATTATACAGACCAAAGAAAGGCAGTCTGGTTCAGGGAAGCGGCTATGCTCCAAAAGCTGTGGGCAGACCGCCTAAGGCCTAATACGCACAGTCTCCTTCGTGAACCTCACCGGGCTAGAAGTATAGTATCACTTGATGGTTGAAGAAGAGGAAGAAGAAGAGGAAGAAGAAGAAGAAGCCATAATATTCGTGTGTACAGATGGCCCAGAGAACGCTTCCAAGATGGCACGGTTAGGGGGCATGAACGCTATGGAGATGGCTCAATCATATTACAGGGTGGTTTTGGCACGAAGGACAGAACCCAACTGAACATGCCGAAGTGAACCTAACAACCATTATCTATAATGATCATATTCCTCCGCCTCCTGCACTCACATCACTTCAGGCAATCGCGCAATAGTGCTGTGCTCCAAGATGACAACGCCCACCTCCACCGAGTTGTTGTTGTCAATGATTTCCCCCAGAACTAACATGTCACAAGGATGGACTAGCCAATAATCTCCCCTGATCTCAACCCAAATTAGTATCTCCGGGGCGTTGAGGGGCGATCAGCAAAGGCAATCATTCACCAGCAGGTGACCTCAAACAACTGTCTCAATAGCTGCAACAGGAGTGACAGGTGGCCCCCAGCACACTATAAAGAGGTTCATTTGACCCACAAGGCAACGTAGCCTGTTTTGCATCAATGCTCGTGATGGTAATGGTAACATACCTTATTTCAGCAGTCGGCTAGTCTGAATCTAAGAAATAAAGGTCTTTCTATTTAACCAGCAATTGCTAGCATACACGTTGGTTGTTTACGTGAAGCTGTCGAAATCATTCCGCCACGCACTCCTCTAACACCAAGTGGCAGTATGTCTTGTCAGGATTTAAAAAGTAGTCAATGCGTGGTTCTTGTACCGAATTAATAAATGATGCTAAATCCCCAGCTATGGACTGGAAGACGTTGTCAAGAAAATCAGACATAATTTCAGTTGGACAATTACAAACCGGAACAATGTGCCTGCCAGGATTATTAAGTTTGTGGATTTTGTGGAGAATTTGAAATTAAGGTTGCTTAAACAAACGTCGAAGACACGGAGGTTAGAAGTACTTGAACGGAAACTATATCTCTTTATCAAATCAGCTTCTACATCTGTCTCTGGAAACCAGGAGTGGTAATGGACAGCATCCCTCATTGAGTTGTTCCATGAGAGCGCCGCGCAAGACCTGACCGGGAGAAATCCCCTGAACTTCGTTCGTCATACTTGCTGTGTGAAGTCCCATGTCACCAACCGTGGTCGTGTACAGCCAACGCGATGGACTCTGGTTGCTTACGTGAATTACTGGACTACTAATCAGGTCATGGGGGGTGGGGGGGGGGGGGTGGGGGGGGGTGTGTGAACCGTAATGTTGAAGAGAACATGAAGGTCCTGAGGGGAATCAATCCCACATTTACATCAACTAGATTACAAATAAACATCATTACGGATTTGAGTCATATAAGGTACCTGGACGAGCTTTAGAGATGACAAATAAAGGTCGTATCAAGTAAATCTTTTGTTAACTAATTGTTCGATACAAGCTAAAACATGTTTGTTTTTTTACTGTGCAGGAGCGCATTTTTAAAAATTTGTGTGTTTCTTTTGTGAATTGGTGTATTTTTTGTTGTTATATTTTTGCATTTACAGTGTGTAGCAACATTTGGCAGGTTAATAGGTCGAACTAGTAGAGGCTAGTTTCAACTCTCTTGGTCATATCTTTGGTTTAAATATGAGAAATCCAAGTCCATGCAAACGGACAAAAGTCATGCCAAGAAGTCCATCACACAAACGGACAATAGTCATGTCAAGAAGTCCACCACACAAACGGACAACAGTAATGTCAAGAAGTCCATCACACAAACGGACAGCAGTCATGTCAAGAAGTCCATCACAGAAATTGACAACTCTCATGTCAAAGAAGCCACATAAACTGACAACCCTCAAGTCAAAGAAGCCCACGCAAACTGACAACCCTCAAGTCAGAGAAGATCACATAAACTGACAACCCTCAAGTCAAAGAAGCCCACGTAAACTGACAACCCTCAAGTCAGTGAAGACCACATAAACTGACAACACTCAAGTCAAAGAAGCCCACGTAAACTGACAACCCTCAAGTCAAAGAAGCCCACGTAAACTGACAACCCTCAAGTCAAAGAAGACCACGTAAACTGACAACCCTCAAGTCAAAAAAGCCCACGTAAACTGACAACCCTCAAGTCAAAGAAGCCCACCCAAACTGACAACCCTCAAGTCAAAGAAGCCCACTCAAACTGACAACCCTCAAGTCAAAGAAGCCCACGCAAACTAACAACCCTCAAGTCAAAGAAGCCCACGCAAACTGACAACCCTCAAGTCAAAGAAGCCCACTCAAACTGACAACCCTCAAGTCAAAGAAGCTTACGCAAATTGACAACCTTCAAGTCAAAGAAGACCACGCAAATTGACAACCTACAAGTCAAAGAAGACCACACAAACTGCCAACCCACAAGTCAAAGAAGCCCACTCAAACTGACAACCCTCAATTCAATGAAGTCCACGTAAACTGACAACCCTCAAGTCAAAGAACCCCACGCAAACTGACGACCCTCAAGTCAGAGAAGACCACGCAAACTGACAACCCTCAAGTCACTGAAGCTCACGCAAACTGACAACCCTCAAGTCAAAGAAGCCCACGCAAACTGACAACCCTCAAGTCAAAGAAGACCACGTAAACTGACAACCCTCAAGTCAAAGAAGACCACGCAAACTGACAACCCTTAAGTCAAAGAAGCCCACGCAAACTGACAACCCTCAAGTCAAAGAAGCCCACTCAAACTGACAACCCTCAAGTCAAAGAAGACCACGCAACCGGACACCACTCATGTAAAATTAAATAGCAGCTTACAAACCCAATTTACGCCGTTCTAACGTCCAGAAAGCATGCCGCCATGGTCAAAATAATGAAAACTAAACCGCTAGGTCAACTGCTCCCTTTATTTAAATCAATCAATCAATGCATCAATAAATAAATCAATGGGTCAATCAATCAGAACATATTCAGCTACGTGTGTAGTATAGGTCTTCAACAAATACACACCAAGTCGGTTTATTTAAATCTTAAAATAACAATGGATAGCAGATTGGCAAGAACAAATCAAACCCACAAGCTCAAGAGTGAGCGGCTCTAATTAAAACAAATGTAGTAGAGAAACCAGATGCGGGTCAGATAACTAAATACTGGAGTTGTTATACATAGAAAATATCAGACTGGATGTAGAATGCGGAATACCTACCCGAGCAACAGCTTAAAAATTTCACTCGATCCCCCCACCCCATAAATTTGAAACTAGGTAGATAATAATTACAGTTGGTTAACATAGGAGCAATTTGAAGCCAATGCAAACGGACAACGGTTACGCCAAGTCAAATAAAAGCTTGTCAAAAGAGAAGGCAGATGTATATAGAGGAAAAATCCATTTAGCTTTCGAACAAAATCAGGAGCACAATAGACCATGTATGAACTGAGGAATCAGCAATGAGATTTTTTAAAGCTGAAGAGATGATACAGACACATATATATAGTGAGAGAGAGAGTGAGAGAGAGAGTGAGAGAGTGAGAGAGACAGTGAGAGAAAGAGGGAGAGAGAGTGAGAGAGACAGTGAGAGAGAGAGGGAGAGAGAGAGGGAGAGAGAGTGAGTGTGGGAGAGAGTGAGAGAGAGGGAGAGGGAGTGAGTGACAGAGGGCGAGAAAGAGTGAGTAAGAGAGAGGGCGAGAGAGAGTGAGAGAGTGTGTGAGAGAGAGTGAGAGAGTGTGTGTGAGAGAGTGACAGAGAGAGTGAGAGTTAGTGAGAGAGAGAGTGAGACAGAGAGAGAGAGAGAGAGAGAGACAGAGAGAGAGAGAGAGAGAGAGAGAGCATCTACATAGAATGAAAGGATCAACAGCAAATCCTAATCTCCGTAACCTCCAGAACATTACAATTCCTAACAAATTCCAGAGCCGCGGCAGGGGTACTAAGAACATAAGAAATAGTCATTGCGGTAACTAAGACCGATACTGATGACACGAGATCATCACAGACTCCCTAAATGTCAGAAACCACGGACTGCACATCCTGACAGGAGCGCCCACGTGGCGTGATGTAGTACATTTTACTGACTCCAAGTCGGTACTGGATCACACCCGATACAACAAAAATGAGACTTTTTGGTAGAAGCAACATAATGATATCCCACGCGGTTTCAATGGATTCCAGGACATAACGAGATACCAGTAACCGAAATGGCTGACTGACTGGCAAAAACTGGCGCCTCCAAACAGCAAAAGGACATATCTTGCAGTAACTGTAAAATTAAACGAATCCTTTGGAATAATACTAGTAGAGTCTGGCCGAATAGGTGGGTAACGGAGACATCAGGTTGAAGTATTTTTGGTGAAATGGCACATAACATACAGAGACGAGTCTATCTTTCAGTTCCGAACAAGCCAGTCAATAGCCACTTAAACCGCATCAACCCTCAGGATATGCTCTTGTGCGGGCACTGCTCTCGCCCTGATCAAACAGTTGGACACCTACTCATTGAGTGCAAAGCGCTTGCAGACATGAGGACAATAGTTGTACAAGTGCCACCGACAAGTTCACTGTATGGCACGGTGGAACAACTGAAGAAGACTTGAATTTATATAAGAATGGCATTGGGCTGTCAAGAGCAGGATTACTCTACATGCTATGACATAGCAACAAACACAAAGTACACATAGTTAGATATAACAGATTATATACCACAAGAACAGATCAGATGACAATATTCATTCCTCTCCTCTCCCTTCTCCTCCTCCTCTTCTGCATCTTCTTCTTATTCTTCTTATTCGTCTTCGGCGTTCACCGAAAATGGACGTTGTGTCGGAGTTTACAGCTAATCTGCGATATCTGTACTTTTTGATCTGAAATTTTCGGTTTCAGCTGGCTTTTTCTGGTACCAAAATTTGCCTTTCCACTGCGCTCCCTGTTTTCTTAGCCAGACTACACTAGCGCAGCCTGTTTCCAGGGCCAATGCTTGAAGGCGAAAAGGGTCTTGGTCAGCTCTGTTCCGCTGGCCCTGATGCAAGCAGCCAGCTATGAGTGACTGGCTGCTGTCGGCTCATTCGCTGTGCTACATCTTCGGCACCAGTAACAATATTCAGAAGGTGACCAACCACTGCAGAAATGACATCATATGTTCAACAAATTGAACATCGGAAACAGAAACATATACTCATGTAGCCTGTAGATGATGTTACAGATCTAGCAACATTCGGGCTCTGGCCCTTCGACCTAATTCCATGTAATGGTATCTGCACGAATTTGTCAGTCGTTGTTTGTTCCATTTATCGGAGGAGGAAGCATTTTCCTAACATCGTTGAGCACGGATCACTCAAAGAGATGACGATCAGCGGCTAACATTCTGGGGTGTATTATGGTTGGATTTTGTTCAGGTGCTTGTTAAGTGAGATATATTGAGTTCTCAGCCGGAAAACGGTTATCTGATCCTTCTTTGTGAGTTGATTGATACTGTCATTTGGATTGGGGCTTCTCGTATGTCTGTAGACATCACTCTATGTGTTTCCAATAGGCCATCTGTACAGCCAGGTTTCTTTGTTTGCTTTTGTTATCAACTGTTTGGCTGTTGGAAGATCAGACAGACGGTAGAACACGTCAGTCAACTCACTGCAGATGTTGGAAGATCAGACAGACGGTAGAACACGTCAGTCAACTCACTGCAGATGTTGGAAGATCAGACAGACGGTAGAACATGTCTGTCAACACACAGCAGCAATGGAAAGATCAGAAAGACAATAGAACATGTCTGTCAACACACAGCAGCAATGGAAAGATCAGAGAGACAATAGAACATGTCTGTCAACACACAGCAGCAATGGAAAGATCAGAAAGACAATAGAACATGTCTGTCGACCCACTGCAGCTGTTGGTAAAACAGACAGTCAGTAGAACACGTATGTCAACCCACTGCAGCTGTTGGTAGAACAGACAAACAGTAGAACACGATTGTCAACTCACTGCAGCTGTTGGTAGAACAGACAGTAGAACATGTCTAGCGACCCCTGCAGCTGTTGGTAGAACAAACAGACAGTAGATCATGTATGTCGACTCACTGAGAAACAAAGTGACAGCATGACCCTTTAGAGCCAGCTGAAGATAAATAAGCTGCATCATGATGATGATATAATCCATGTAGCTGTGATCTGGTAGCTCGTGACAGCACAATGATCCCTGGACAAAAGCACACGTTTTCCTCAGTTGTTGTGATGATTTTGACAGTGTGTTGGCATAGTGGAGTGCGGTTGGAGTAGCCGGTTTCGTCTGTTTGCCCTGGACACTAGTCAGGGGTTGCTCGACTGATTCCTCGTATTTGTCACACAATCTGCAAATTTGGTTCAAGTAGTAGGTCTATTCTATTCAGATGTATGTTGAGAAGGGCATGATCAGCTCACAGCTACACGTTCAAACTCTTAGTCTCTTCATTTAAAATTCTTGACTGGGTCCTGAGGTACTTTAAATCTGAAATATACTCGGTATATCTGGGAAGCAGTCCACTGATTTAGCCATTCCTGTTTATAGTTGTATCTCTTAATCTGCTCGCAAGGCTGTAGTGTTATACTAGGAGAGGGAGGATATGACTGCATTGCCAGCTCATCGACCGTCTCATTTTCTGGGACCCCGACATGACCAGGTATCCCACATGAGCACCACTTCCGCTTCATTAGAGACAGACAGCCAAGTTTATAAAAGAAATCGATGTGATTATTTGAGAAAGAACAAAGAAGAAATGGAGTAGAGGAAGTCACCCCAGGAGACAAACAATCCTTGGACCGGACGAGCACGATCTTAATCTCAAATCCCTTAGTCCCAAACTCATTGTTCTCGATTACCGGGTCCACCAATCACCAGGTCCTATTTCTTTGTATTTCCACTACAACCGTTAAGGCTTCACAATGCCGTTAACTATACCCTATGGGTCTCGTGCGTTATAACTTGACTTAAAAAAAAAAATTTTTTAAATTTAAGCGGGAGCTCGACTTCATTGTCTCTGGTTTTTTCCCCATTTTAGCTCGGTCTCTCTCGGCAGATGGGTACCCCTCCGTTGCAACAGCGATGAACCCAGGGATCTCCGGAAAAAAATTGACATCATGGACCGACCGTCGCAGCTCAAAATCGAACTCCGACCGTCTGAACACGAGGCAAACGGCTTGAACCACTTCGCCACAGAGGGGACCCCCCCCCCCCCCCCCCCCAACTTAACTTAACGTAAAGTCTTTATTCTGGTTTAGAAAACTGCAGAGTCTGTATTTAACCAGTGTCATTCACATTTCCTTTCTCTAAAAGCTATGCGCATCCAATCTATTCTTAAATGCATTAACTGCCTGTCTCCACTACTTCATGTGGCAATGCATTCCATGCCTTCACCACTGTGGGGTCAGCCGCTCCGACCTTATGAAAACTACAGACTCCATCATGGCGACTGGACTGCAGATATAGCACGACCAAATGATTGTGAATGCAAAGAAGAAGACGAAGAAGAAAAAGAAAAAGAAAAATCGTGTCTATTATTTCGGTGCGTCACACTAGTGCCACGCGAGTGGATAGTAGGTGTGGCCGACTGATACAATGATAGTCGCACAACTAGAAACATGTTATTTTGTGTAATTACAATTACAAAAAACACTGTATATGCTAATCATGAAGGTGATGTCCCAAGAAATAATATCAGGTGAATCTGGCTGAATAGGTGGGCGACGGGATACCGAGTCGTAGTGTATGTAGCGAAATGTCATAGCCAAAACTAAATGATGACGTAAATAGACTACACGGAAAAGAACAAAGTCTCATCTTTCAGTTCCGAACAGGACACACTAGAGTCAATAGTCATTAAAGTGCATTAACTCTTGGAACTTGTCCTTGTGCTCTCGCTCTATTGAAACAGCTCATTGAGTAAACTACGCTTGGAGTCATGAGGCAAAGATTTGTACAAGTTCTGCCGTCAATTGTCAATGCACTGTATGGTACAGTGAAATACGTGCAGAATACCTGTATTTATTTATATGAGAATGGCATTGGGCTGTCAAGAGCAGGCTTGCCCAACAGCTATAGGACAACAACAGCAACAACAAGAACAAGAACAATGGTAATGTTCCTATTTACTCATAATATGTAATAAGTACAGATTTAAGTTCCATAACATAAACTTCTGTCAAGATTAAAGTGTTGGACTTTATATTTATATAAGTACTTCTTACTTCTTCTTCTTCTTCTGCTTCTTCTTTTTCTATGTGTTCAGGGTCCTGTGGCCATGCTACATCTGGGATCAAGGCGCTGAGCAGCGCATGAGCTGCAGCGGCCAGAGACCCATAGCTGACTGCTAGCGTCAGGGCCAGCGACCCATAGCTGACTGCTAGCGTCAGGGCCAGCGACCCATAGCTGACTGCTAGCGTCAGGGCCAGTGACCCATAGCTGACGGCTAGCGCCAGGGTCAGCGACCCATAGCTGACTGCTAGCGCCAGGGCCAGCGACCCACATCTGACTGCTAGCGATAGGGCCAGCGACCCATAGCTGACTGCTAGCGTCAGGGTCAGCGACCCATAGCTAGCTGCTAGCGCCAGGGCTAGCGACCCATAGCTGACTGCTATCGTCAGGGCCAGCGACCCAGAGCTTTTTACACCGTCATGCGGTGATCCTGGGTAACAGGCTGCAACAGAGAAGGTACCGAAAGGTACAAATAACAACAATCAAGCTGTAAACTTCGACACAACGCATTCCGTTTTCTGAACTACATTCTGCTACTTAAGCCCTTTTCAGGACTTGGTAGCGGGAGATTGAGAACTAACAAAGTCAAGTGAAGTCATGCTATGGCTGCGGGCAGTCGCCATGATGAAGTCTGTAGTCGTCACTAGGTCGGAGCGGATCCCCACAGTTTTTCCCGCTCCGCGCCCCCTGACCAGGTCTGGCATGTCATTTCACTGTGAAGTAGGCATTCTTGTAGAATGTGTTCAGGATTCTGGCCCCTGTTCCACATGGGCCTTCATCAGTGTGTGAGATCTTTAGGTACAATCAATCAATTAAAGGCCTGGACCACTCCTTGTGAAGCATGGATTCTCAGCAAATACACGTCAAGTTCTCCTATAATGAGCCATCACAGTCAGGTCTGACCACGTCCTGCCTACCACCCTGATTTTAGCATCCAGCTATCGCTTCCATGTGTGTTCCGGTCGTCCCCCATTTCTCCTGCCCTGTGGATTCCAGAACAGAGACTGTCATGCAATACTATCAACTGCTTTTCGTATTGTGTGGCCTATACAGCAGCGTCTCCTCCGTATGTCAAGCTCCTCTGGTTATCTGCCCGATTCGTACCAACAATTTCACATTTGTGATT
This sequence comes from Ariolimax columbianus, assembly GCA_036924085.1. NCBI lineage: Eukaryota > Metazoa > Mollusca > Gastropoda > Stylommatophora > Arionidae > Ariolimax > Ariolimax columbianus. The sequence goes on along the minus strand of JAVGWX010000008.1, from coordinate 45,710,422 downwards.
CGTTCATATCATTCTCACCTTTGTATTCTGCGCAGGCAACCATTTAGGAAAGTCTACATTGTTTTCATAAGTGCCTTTACAATCCTACATGTTTCAGAGCCATTTAACAGAACGGAGGTGCGCGTGGCCAAATGGTTTCGATGCCTGCCTGCTGACAAGGGCGGTAGTGGATCGAATCCCCGATAACGTAAATGTTGCTTTTCTGTTGGAAGTGAAATAAACACAAATAGCCAGTACATAACGTGGCGTTAGTAGTGTCGAAGAGGCCTGCAGTCCATTGTCTAAATACCTCTCGACTACTCCAAAAATAAGAATAAAGTCATACGGCAATTAACAAATTAAGAACCCCTGCCAAATATACGTATCACGTGGAGGTTAATGGCTACAAGGTTAACAATCCATGCCATACATGCGAATCACGTGGAAGTCTACGGCTGCAGAGGTTTAGAATCCTTGTCACATAACCTAAGCACAATGAGCTTTGATGGCTACATCGCTAAGACTTCCCGTCACACAACCTTATCACACAGAGATTTAAGATCCCCCGTCACACAAGCTTATCACACATAGAGTTAAGATTCCTCGTTCCACAACCTTATCACACAGAGAATTAAGATTCCCTGTCACACAAGCCTATTTCACAGAGATTTACAATTCCCTGTCACACAACCTTATCACACAGAGAGTTAAGATTCCCTGTCACACAATCTTATCACACAGAGAATTAAGATTTCCCGTCACACAATCTTATCACACAGAGAATTAAGATTTCCCGTCACACAATCTTATCACACAGAGTTAAGATTCCCTGTCACACAACCTTATCCCACAGAGAGAGAAGATTCCCTGTCACACAACCTTATCACACAGAGAGTTAAGATTCCCCGTCACACAACCTTATCACACATGATTGAGTATACCTGTCGCACAACCTTATCACACAGAGTTGAGATTCCCTGTCGCACAACCTTATCACACATGATTGAGTATACCTGTCGCACAACCTTATCACACAGAGTTGAGATTCCCTGTCACACAACCTTATCACACAGAGAGTTAAGATTCCCCGTCACACAACCTTATCACACATGATTGAGTATACCTGTCGCACAACCTTATCACACAGAGTTGAGATTCCCTGTCGCACAACCTTATCACACATGATTGAGTATACCTGTTGCACAACCTTATCACACAGAGTTGAAATTCCCTGTCGCACAACCTTATCACACATGATTGAGTATACCTGTCGCACAACCTTATCACACAGTTGAGATTCCCTGTCACACAACCTGATCACACAGGGTTGAGCATACCTGTCACACACCCTAATCACACAGGGTTGAGTATACCTGTCATACACCCTTATCACACAGAGTTGAGATTCCCTGTCACACAACCTTATCACACAGGGTTGAGCATACCTGTCACACACCCTTATCACACAGAGTTGAGATTCCCTGTCACACAACCTTATCACACAGGGTTGAGTATACCTGTCACACACCCTTATCACACAGAGTTGAGATTCCCTGTCACACAACCTTATGACACACGAGTTAAGAATCCCTGTCGCACAACCTTGTCACATGGAGGATTAAGACTACCCGTCACACAAAATGTATCATATAAAGGTTTGATAAATGCGTGGATAAGAATCCTCGTCACACAACCTTATCACACGGAAATTTGAGAATGCGTGTCACACAACCTTACACCACGGCGTATGCCGGTAAAATGTTAAGAACCTTTGATAGAGTGCTGGATCCAAGATCAGCTTCATGTACTTGCCGTGAAGCAAAAAATATCCTAGATTTAGGCCAATCATTTTTGTATTAGTACCAGCTGTTCCGCGAGCCATGTAAGATTCATTCACTATTCTATCATTGACTTCTCTTACTGTTAAATTTTAAGAGCAGGTCTCAGCTAAGAGGTAACTGCTCTTATCAATTCTGTATGTGTTGTGGATATGCTACTGGAGAGATTAACTCTCAATTTATTTACATTTGCCATGAAAATTGCTGGTTCTCCAGTTGGATTTTGTCGTTCCTTGCTCTATCTATTTACATATATTGCCTCTCACGTATTCATCATCACCAGCATCATCAGTCCCGTAACCTGGCAGGTAATTGGGGCACCAATACTGCAGATTGTTGGACCAGTTCCCGCCACTCCCCTTAGTTTTCTGCCAGGATATTTGTTCCAGCTATGGACCTTCCCGACCACTCTCTGATGGTGTCTTCCCGTCTCTTTTTCTGTTTTCTTCTCTTACGCTTCCCAGGCACAGTACCTTACAAGAACCTCTTAGTCAACCCAGACTCTTGAAACATGCGCATACCATGTGAGCTTGCGTGTTTTCACCAGTCAACAGGTCTTTATATTCGCCGACCTCTCTTTTAACGGTGTCCCGTATTGCCTTATTCGTGACGTTGTGTAAAACGAAATGTCGAGGATTCGACGCAGACATCTCATATCCTTTGCAAAAATTCTTCGTTCTAGAACCGCTGTCAGGGTCCAAGTTTCGCACGCGTAAAGGTACACGGAAGTGACAAGTACATACATTAAATTCAATTTGGATTTAAGGTTGGTGCTTTTGTCCCTCCATAGCGGTCTCAGTTTGGTCAAAACAGCCATGGCCATCACTGTTCGTGCCTGAATCTCAGTTCTGGAACCTTCTGCATCCACCATTGCTCCAAGGTATTTAAACTATTTAACAATTTGCAATGGTTCGCCTTTGATCGCAATTGTACTCGTTAGACCTTCTGGGAAGTTGACCATGATTTTACTTTCTCTGCACTAATACGAATTAGATAAAATAAAAACATAGACTCATTGCAAACTTTACAAATAATACATCTGAAGATTAGTGAGACAATTTGGTGGATAGGAAGGGTACACTCTCAGAAAGAGTCCTGACTGTATAATCAGAAATAGTTGTGTTTTGATTATGCAAACTTTTTAGATTATAGTGAGAAAGAAACTGCCTCCATCATCAGCCTCATTTTCCGTCGTTATTGGCGTGTTATTGCCAGAAGTTTCATAAATCTTTTCAAAACAGTTGCTTTTTCCCGATCATCTTACAACAGTATGAAGCAATTATCTAACATGCTCTGGAGCTTTATAAACATAAAACTTAAAACTGCTTATGTAGAAGTTCACATTTAGCATTCGTTTTGATATTGTTAATTTCTTCTTCTTCTTCTCCTTCTCCTCTTCTTCTTCTTCTTCTTCTTCTTCTTCTTCGTACGCTGTCAGACGTCAACTTGAATTTGTTCGAAGAAAGCGGCTGTCATCCTGAGGCAGCCGACACTGTCATGGAGCGTGTCTAGTGTTGGCACTGGTGATGGCCACATGTGCTTTATCTGGTCCTCGTATGTCGGGCAATTTTGCAGCAGATGTTCAGCGGCCATTTTCCCTGTACCACAGGTGCATTCCTCAGTACCACCTATCTTCAGTTTATTGAATAGATGGTACCTCAGTCTGTTGTGGCCAGTGCGGAGCCTGAAGACCACCACCTGCTCTCTACTGTTCAACTGGTAATGAGCATCATGTTGTGTGTAGCCAGTATGTTCTGTTTCCCATTTGGCCATGAGTATCGTTAATTAAATTTGTTGCTGAATTCTTTACCTACTTTAGAACAGGATAAATAATTGTAAAAACTGAATTTTATTTGTGAATAACACGACATTTTGGAATTATCATCTTTCATTAAATGAAAACAGCCATTTGTGTAACAGATCACCAATCGCAGAAGAAGAGAAAATATTTTATTCAGCATTTTACGTTCATCCAAATAGTGTTACAGAATGTTACAGATAAATATGGCAGTAGACCGTGCTTTCTAATGATCAATCAACTAATCAATCAATCAATCAAAACTTGTTAAACTCCCTGTGCAGCTTAGGTCTTTAACAAATAGGCGAAAAGTCATCAAATATTGAACCGCTCACATCTGTTAATTTTGTGTTCCTTTCAGTTTCTACAGGATGGGGTAGCCAGTCGAAAACATTCCATGCTCAATATATCTCATATATTGAGGGACGGGTAGAGGAACAAAACATACTGATCAATACCTCCACCTCCCTTCCATGCAGTCTTCGCGTAAACAGGGTGTTTAATGGCAGACTGGTTAACGGGCTGGGGATGGATGTGATCCCCGTAGTAGTTGGCGTTACGCAGATGAAGCCAAACGTAGTAAAACAGTAGATTATTTCTTTTGTATTGCAGATTTTCTCTTTAATAAACTGTGCTTCAACATCTCTAGACATTTGATCTATTCTGTTTCGAGCACTCAAACAGTCTTACCAATTATATTGGAAGCACTCAGTCGTATCTATTCTGTTGGAAGCACTAACAATCTTATCTATTCTGTTGGAAGCACTAAAAATCTTATCTATTCTGTTGGAAGCACTAAAAATCTTATCTATCCTGTTGGAAGCACTAAAAATCTTATCTATCCTGTTGGAAGCACTAAAAATCTTATCTATCCTGTTGGAATCACTCAGTCTTATCTATCCTGTTGGAAGCACTAAAAATCTTATCTATCCTGTTGGAATCACTCAATCTTATCTATTATATTGGAAGCATTCACAATCTTGTCTATTCTATAATGGTCCATGTTTCGTGGGCGTAGAGAAATATTTAAAGAACCAGTGACAGCACTAGTCTGACCCTTATGGTAAGAGAGAGTCGCTTTTCTTTCCATATATGTTTCAATTGTGCAAGCGCTGCTCTGGTCTGCGCTACTCTGGCCAGCACATATGGTTTTGATCCCTTATCACTGATTGTTGAGCCCAGATTCTAGAAGCGGTCAACCGTTTCAAGCTCTTGTCCATTTGCTTTGATCACAACGTTGATTCCTTCAGTGTTGTTGGTCATCAACTTTGTCTGTAGTCCACTTATCTCCATGCCGTAGCCCGTTGCTGTTACATCCATTCTTCGCCAGCCCGTCAATGTCATCCGCAAAGCGTGAAGTTGGTAATCGTTCTATCTTCTATCCTTACGGTGCCAACATGATCTTCAATGGTATCTTTCATAATTCTTTCTAGGATTATTTTGAAGTGTCGGGGAGAGTTTACATCCTTGTCTTACGCCGACGGATGTGAGGAACCATTCACCCATTTTGCACTCCCAAAGACTGCGCTTGTTGCCTTGTAATGTAGATTCTCGATCATCATCATCATCATCTATCCAGCTGTGTCGTTAGACGTCGTGGGGAGGTGTAGCTTTCTGTCGTGTACCAGCTTTGCCGCCGATGTTGTTGTCATTCCGTGTTTCTTCAGCGTCTCACTGATACCGTCTATACATCGTTTACGTGTCTTGGTCTGCAACCCTGATGTCTGGTATTGTAGATGCGAGCAGCTGGTAACTTTGGTTGCTTTCTATGTATTATATGCACGGTTTTGCACCCACCGTCTGTCTGATTATTTCGTTTCTCAATCTGTCCAGCCTTGTGACATCCGCAGCCTTTGTGAAACACCTCATTTCGCATACCATGATTTTCCTTTCTGGTGCCTTAGTGAGAGTCCCCACTGACACTGATAACATCGAGTTGGTATAAAAATACTATTTATCATCTGTCTCTTTGTCTTCATTGGAATGTGTTTGTGTCTTGGTAATGGTGAGAGCAGATAGGAAACCGCATTAGCTATCTGTGTTCTTGATTCCACCTCTCTATCCAGCCTTCCTTCTCGTGTGAACACACTGCCCAAGTACTTGAATTCACTGATTTGTTTAAGCGCTGTATTTTGTGTCTGTATATTTAGTGTTTTCTCTATTCTACTGATTTCCCATTGCCTCAGTCTTTGCTGACCTAATCCTCATATTATATCTATCGCAGGCATTGTCAAGGACAATTCAGATGTTCTTGGAGGTTTTGATCATCGGAATGAAAGATACTCTGATCATCTGCAAAACGAAGCTCGTTCACTGTCGTGGTCTCTGGTTTTGCTTCAGTTGTTATTTGATCCATTTATACAATGAACAAAAGTGGTGATAGTACACATCCCTGTCTTAACTCAGACCACTTAGTGAGTTCACTTGGTGTTCTCACAATACTTTGACTGTTTTTATACATTGCTATTATATTTTTTGATAACTGATCTTTCTCGATAACTATCATACTGTTATTGTTGATATTATATATCTTCATTGTTGCCCTATCACATGCCTTTTTAATGTAAATAAACAAGTGGCACAGGTGTTGTTGGTGTTCCAAATACTTCTCGTTTAGTATTGGTAGATTGACAATCTCTCTCTCTCTCTCTCTCCCTCCCTTCCTCTCTCCCTCGCTTCCTCTTTCTTTCTCTCTCTCATCTCTCTCTCTCTCTCTCTCTCTCTCTCTATATATATATATATATATATATATATATATATATATATATATATATATATATATATATAAAACACGAGGAAGCGTATATATTCAACGCATCACGTTCGAATCCCACCTAACCCAATTGGACAGACTCAGGTTTTTTTTTTATGAGAGAAAATATTCCAAGTGTCCAACTAAAAGCAAATGCTGTTATATCCTTCACCAGAGCCCAACTAAGAGCCGAGATATTGTTTTTCAAAATATTTGTCTGCATTTATTTTAATGCAGTTTTCTTGTTGTCAATGTGGACTGCTGTCTTCCACATCGAGAGCTCTGATATAGCCAATGGAGACGTTGATCTTAAAGATTGATTTATAAATCTGCTCAATCAATATGTCGCTACACAGATCCATATCAGCGATCGTTATGAAAACAGAACTTGTGCCTCTGTTGTGAACGTGAATTGTGTCTGAGTTCAGATCTCGAAAAATGGATTCCATAAATATCCCTACCTCCTCGTTTGATGTAATCGATAACCCTAACTTGATCAACTTGCCAAATCACAGGACAAAAGGCCTGTTAAACATATGTGGTTCATTCAATTATCAATCCAATTTCCGACCCACATCGAGCATGGCGTTACTACTGTAGCTGATCCACAAGGACGATTGCGTTACTATTGTAGCTGATCTATAAGTAACATTGGGTTACTATTGTAGCTGATCTATAAGTAGCATTGAGTTACTATTGTAGCTGATCTATAAGTAACATTGCGTTTCTATTGTAGCTGATCTATAAGTAACATTGGGTTACTATTGTAGCTGATCTATAAGTAACATTGCGTTACTATTGTAGCTGATCTATAAGTAACATTGGGTTACTATTGTAGCTGATCTATAAGTAACATTGGGCTACTATTGTAGCTGATCTATAAGTAACATTGGGTTACTATTGTAGCTGATCTATAAGTAACATTGCGTTACTATTGTATATAATCTATAAGTAACATTGCGTTACTATTGTAGCTGATCTATAAGTAACATTGGGTTACTATCGTAGCTGATCTATAAGTAACATTGCGTTACTATTGTAGCTGATCTATTAGTAACATTGCGTTACTATTGTAGCTGATCTATAAGTAACATTGCGTTACTATTGTAGCTGATCTATAAGTAACATTGGGTTACTATTGTAGCTGATCTATAAGTAACATTGCGTTACTATTATAGCTGATCTATAACTAACATTGCGTTACTATTGTAGCTGATCTATAAGTAACATTGCGTTACTATTATAGCTGATCTATAACTAACATTGCGTTACTATTGTAGCTGATCTATAAGTAACATTGCGTTACTATTATAGCTGATCTATAACTAACATTGCGTTACTATTGTAGCTGATCTGTAAGTAACATTGCGTTACTATTGTAGCTGATCTATAAGTAACATTGGGTTACTATTGTAGCTGATCTATAAGTAACATTGCGTTACTATTATAGCTGATCTATAACTAACATTGCGTTACTATTGTAGCTGATCTATAAGTAACATTGCGTTACTATTGTACTTCAACCAACAATCCACAAGGAATATTGCGTTACTACTGTAGCTAATCCACAAGGAACATTGCGTTAGTACTGTAGCTAATCCACAATCCACAAGGAACATTGCGTTACTACTGTAGCCAATCCACAATTACCTTCTTCTTCGTTCATGCTCAGATCAAGGTCCCGGTTTCTCTTACAAAGGACACCGTTGTTTGTAAAGCTGTTTTATCTCTTTACAGCTTTTTGTCTCATATCTGTCTCGCAAGGCCAGTATTATTCTATCTTGCTGCCGAAGACGGATGTGTCGGACCGAAAGGTGCAAATATCGCAGTCAAGCTATAAACTAGCGACACAACACATTGCGTTCTCCGGACTACATCTTGTTAATTGTAAAGCCCTGTTCAGGGCTTAGTAGCAGGAGATTGAGAACGAACGCAAAAGAAGAAGAAGAAGAAATTGTCTCTTTTCCTGTGTGAGTATGCAGCATTGCAGGATGTGTTCCACTGTCATGATATGCTCCCCACATGGACACGTCATCTGTTCCAAAGCACATTTTGTTGTAAATATGACCCTTGAGTCTGCTATGCCCAGTTCTCCGTCTGAAGATGATGACTTGCTCTTCTCTAGTTAAGTAGCTGTCTTCTTTTCGGAAGTCGGGCTGTTGATCAGCCCATTTTGCCCTGAAGTTGACTTTAATTATGGTCTTGGCCTCATTTTATATGATACTCTAGTCTGTTTGTGGGGATGCTCCTCCACACTTTGCTAGTTTGTCTGCAGCTTCACTGCCTATACAATACGGCAGCAGTTACCAAGAAAGTGGCCAGGAACGCACGAGTACTGTGTGCCAGTTATGAAAAAAGATTAGGAGAAACGAAAAGAAGCACCAACTATAATTTGAGTCCATGGACAAGATAAGTGGCAAATTACCAGGTTGCATGCAATGAGGATGTTTTCCAATTTGACCTAACCAGGTGGCGAGTGGGGGCAGGACCATGATGCATGCGGTCGTTTCTCATCCATGAAGTCCATGGCCTGCTTCAAGAGCTTGTTGGCGGGACGAAATGGCTTGGTTGACCACTTGTCAAAATATTTCCAAACGGCGACGGTTTAGCATGTTGAATGTGTTTTGGAGGAACTAAAAACAAGTTACTGATGGAGAAATGTCGCATAAAGTGGACAAAGTGCCCTGTGAATGTTAAATCCGCTGATATAACCAAAAAGACGCCTATTCCCATGCAACAAAGTGCGCGTTAATAAATTATCACACATTACTAAGATTACCAGAGCACATAAATGACATCTGACATGTGGTGAAATGGGTTTATAGGGTAAAAATGGCTGAAGACCCTGGCATAGGCCAACCCAGATGTTATTTTAATGAAGCAATTTACAAAGCCTTCCTTAGCTCACCCAACTAAATCAATCTCGTAAGCATACAGTTCAATTGTTCTTTTTGTAGTGCATTCCTTTTTATGGCTAAGTGCTTTGCAGCGCTACTCAAGAGCAGAAACATCTGCGGTGTCGAATATTTTTTTATGGCCTTGTAGGATCTTAGAGCGTGCCAGAGTAATAAAGTGGTTAAAAGGCTTGTCTTTGCCAGGTGACGACATACTACAGCACACCCAGCTGTAAATATCTACCCGAAATACATGATTCATAATACCAAAAAAAACAACTATTGGGACTGTTCGGTATAAATCGACCGAAGGTTCGCAATTGCCTCCCGCACGCTAATGTAGATGAAAAATTGCCTCCTGCACGATAATGTAGATGAATAACGCGTGGCAGAGCACCAGGAAGAAGATGAAGATCAATCTGATTAGGATATGCGTTTTCCTTCTTGGTAAATGTAGGTGCGAGACAAGGGTATTAACTAACACTCAGTGATCTCGAGGTAAGGTTTCCGCCTCGGATGCCGGAGGTCGCAGGTTCGAATCACGGTGAAGACCGGGATTTTTTTTCACGTGGATCTTCTGGTAAAAATTCCCCTGACTGATCTCTGGGTAGTGAGATCGGACTCCCGTGGTCAGTGTCTAGCGAGTTAAAAATTCCTTGGCTCTTTGAAATCGAAAAGATTAGGATCAACAGCCGCTGCCCGGGCAAAATTCAAGTTCAAAATATACCCACGTTATTTGTCCCTTTGCCCAGGTGGTTTGTTAAGAGCAGCTATAGATGGCGCCTAACTGGCTGCGGGACCTAGCTCTAGTGTTTGAGTCTATTCAAATGGACTCGCACATCGGTTAAACCACCTTCCAAGAAAACTGTTTGTATACATACTTTGTTTAACCTTCTAAATCAGTATAAATACGTTCAGTTAACACCATTAAAAGTGTATCATCTTTCGAAATAAAGTGTTATAGAAGGATATTGAAAATACCTTGGACAAAGACGAAATAGTCACATTTTCCAACAACTAGGTATCAAAGAAAACTAGTTTATAACTAACATAATAATGAAGAAGTTCGATTATTTCAGTAATATGAAAAGATACAATTGCTTGGACCTACTTACTTTCTGTGCCCAAGTAGCACGTCATATAGCGTTCATCCAGTGTTCAGCGATTTGAATTGACATGTCATTCGTCTTCAGCATGTCACTCTCGTCAAATGTATCCGGAAAGTTTGGACAAATCATCAGATGACCTGGGTCTTGTACCGCACTGCGTTCACGTGTATCGTCGTCCGAGAGACCCCGTTTCTTCATGTTCCTACTACATCGTGATATATTTTTATTTTTTTATTTTACTTGTTTGCCTGACTAGTTTCTACTGGCGGAGGCGCGCCTATTCCACCCCAGACCGTAGTCAATTGGGCGATATTTTGACGCATAAACCAGTGCTTATATGCATGTGTGCGTCTGTATGTACATATGCTAGGTTTGAGAGTTTGAGAGCGCCAGTTCAAAGTCTATTTATTGTCTTCCACAGTTAGTAGGGTTTAGTGCTGTCCAGGTGCAGTTTCTCCGTGACGCTAAAACCCTGGGTCCTGTATCAGTTGGTGGCATAATAAATGCGACGACTTTCAGGGCTTGATTGCTCGGGCTTTGTTGATTGCTTTGTTATTGAAAGAATTAGCCGACTGAGTCGTTTCCAGAGGTCGCCCATCGCAGTTTTTACAATCGTCGTGGAGGCTTCTTATTTGCCCTTCAATAGCTCGGAGAGGCAGTTAGTGGAAGGAGCAGTGCCTGGGAAAAGGGGAATAGATCGCCCCAGAAGAAGAAGGTATCAGGACATTATCGACAAGTTTGACGATGTCTGTGTGTGAAGCGGGTCGTTATGCCAGAAGTCGAAATGTGTTCAGGGTTTATGTAAAGCCGACTATGTTGAGGGAAAAATAAGTCACATAGCATGACATGACATACAGTCAGGAAAGAAGAGGGAGTGAGGAAGGGAACTGCCCCCCCCCTCCCCCTACCCATCCCACAAACAAACTGACTGAGATCTAGTCTATTACAATACAATTTCAAACATTTCATCCACATAAGCCAGGGAGTGATTAATCTGTTTACGGTCGAGGAGCCAAGTAAAATGTGTAGGAGCCAGGAATGGTGCTGGATGAAACGTTCCTCCTAGGGCCGTACAACATGCTGGAGAGTACATGTTATGTACCTGGCAATGAGTCAGTTTACTCTTTTATGCGCCCTGAAAATGGCGCTAAGTGGCGGGTTGCTGTAGCTTTCCTCACATCCCGAGCATGCTGATGAAGCTGGACTGCGTCGGTCCTATAGGCGGTTGTGTTATGCTTGGCTTTATCTGCGTGACGCTCACTACTACAGGGATTACGTATATCCTCATCTCGTCAGCCAAACTGCCTTGAAAACAGGTTGTTTCAATGGAACGAAACATGGAAGAGATATAGTGGTTTTGGTCAATGTATTCACCCAACCTAGACGCGGCGTCCTTGTCAATATGTTGTGCCTGACACGACGTGCTGGTCAGTACGTTGTCTGACCCTGACGCGACGTCCTGGTCAGCATGTTGTGCCTGGTCTTGACACGACGTGCTGGTCAGCATGTTGTGCCTCGCCTTGACACGTCGTGCTGGTCAGCATGCTGTGCCTGGCCTTAACACGAAGTACTGGTCAGCATGTTGTGCTTGGCCTTGACACGACGTGCTGGTCAGTATGTTGTGCCTGACCTTGACACGACGTGCTGGTCAGTATGTTGTACTTGACCTTGACATGACGTACTCCTCAGAATGTTGTACTTGACCTTGACATGACGTCCTGGTCAGTATGTTGTGCCTGACCTTGACATGACGTCCTGGTCAGTATGTTGTGCCTAACCGTACTAGCGTCTCAGTTCAGCAGTACAAGGGTTAATTATTCTTGAAAATAGTAATTCTAAATGTGCGAATGTGGTAATATTCAAGGCAATATTTACATATGTCTGTTATTTTTTATTTGTGGTATATCTTAAATGCTGCGTAACACTATGTCTGCAGTCTGACCTTGAATTTCTGCGACAATAGAGATAATTATGCGGACAAATATGATATTCCGTGTCCATTACAGCTGAGGTGGACGGCAGGGCGGGAATGTACGCGATAAAGGGAATTGTGTCAGTAAAAATTATACTAGTCTTGGAATGTTACGTGGCACAGTCACGTTTCTAGACGCCGTGGCGACCTAGATTTGTCGACCTATGACGTAAGCGGTGTATGCTACGAAGCAACCGTTAGCTTTACAAACACGCATTGAAACAACAGACAGGACTATGACTCTGGTTGAAGGACGCGTTACCTCGCCAAATAAGGTTTAACTTTCCGCCAACATATCCTCGCTTTAATAAAATTGATTCATTGTTCATCTTTTCATTTTTATTAATCAGCTTCTCTGTGCGATTAGTTCTTTGGGATTCTAGATTATATATCTGAGGGTCATGTGGTTTTCCTTCCTACTCCGGGCAGGACACATCATGTATCTGGGTTTTTCCAGAACACAGTGTGAGGGTGATGCAGTAGAGGACGTCCAGCGTCGTGTGCTAAGGCAAGATTTCTGTGCAGTCCTAGAGGGCTTATTTCCCTTCTATCAACATTCAGAGGTATCGAGAAAGTCTGCTATGCTTCAGCTTTGCAATGGCGCACGGGGCTCGCTCATCGTAGTGCAGTGCCGAGTTCAGCCCACTCAGATCAGTGCAATGTTGAGTTGGACACTCTCGGGTCAGTGCAATGTTGAGTTGGACACTCAGGCCATTGCAATGTTGAGTTGCACACTCTCGGGTCAGTGCAATGTTGAGTTGGACACTCAGATTAGTGGAATGTTGATTTGGGCACTCAGATTAGTGGAATGTTGAGTTGGGCACTCAGATTAGTGGAATGTTGATTTTGGGCACTCATATTAGTGGAATGTTGAGTTGGGCACTCAGATTAGTGGAATGTTGAGTTGGACACTCTTGTCAGTGCAATGTCGAGTTGGACACTCTTGTCAGTGCATGGTCATACACGCTCAGCAATCTGCCATACTTTCATGACACAGGTGTTTCTCTACCTCTGAGTCTTTTTCATTACAACAAAAGAATGTTTTCTCTAACCATACAAATACATTCACACAGATACACACACACAAGACGCACACAAGACGCACGCAGACACAACACACACATAAACATATCAAACATAAATATGAACATCATACCCACTTTAAATGCTTCGTTTAAATCAAAACCTTTCTCAGAAAATAGAATCCCCAGCAGTTTGGTGGCCGATTTTTCAGCTCTCTTCCCTTGTTCTGGGATATTCTAACAAGGAACAGAACGAGTAAAAACCTGTCAATTAGACGAGGGCTCAATATCATTGATACCTATCGTTTAGACATTTTGTTTTCACTGTTACGCTCCTCTATGATAGTATTGCATGGCAGCTAAAAAACGCAATGCCATTAAAGCAACAAATGTCAATGATATTTCGTAGGGAATTTAGTACGAAGAAAAGTATAAGAAAAACAAAATGTCCTACAACTTTTTTCAATTGATGCGGCCCAGCGGGTAGGGGTAGGAGGTGGGGGCAGGGGGGGGGGGAGGTTGTTGTTCATTTATGGGTTTGAGGAGAAAAAAGACTGCATGCCCCAGAAGTCGCCACACCACGCAACTGCAAAATTGAATTTGCGGCCAATGATGGCCCCAAGTCCTGATAAAAAAGGAGGGTTTGTCGAAGGGTCAGCTCCGCCGATCCAGAAATACCATCTTCCTACAAAAACATCAGCCAACTTATATAATGAGCCGATCTTGAATGAGAAAGGTCATTCAATAGGGTATATGTCAATGCCGCACGGGTACTGGACCGTCCTGGCAATTAGGTAAAATAGCAAAAAGTAAGGTTTGTTTGGAGAGCATTAGTTGATGGCCTTTCCACCCCAGGAGTGAAGAAGAAGAAGAAGAAAAAGGAGGCTGGAGAATAAGAAGTTGAAGAAGAAAGAGGAAAAAGAAGGAGGGAGAAGAAAAAGAAAACGGAGGGAAGGAAGAAGAAAAAAAGAATAAGGAAGGAAAGAAGAAGGAAGAAGAAAAAGAATAAGAAAAAAGAGGATAAGGAAGAAAGGAACGAAGGAAGAAGAAGAACAAAGGAAGAAGAAGACGAAAAAAAAAGACGAAAAATAAGAACAAAAATAAGAACGAATAAGGAAAGAAGAAGAATAAGTTGATGATTTATTCACAATGGACGATAACAAAATACAACAAAAAAGATTACACATGGGGAAGTGAATTGTGTATGGATGTTTATATGTGTTGTTTTTTTACAAGTTTTTATTTAATCCGACATGACAGTTCTCCGTTTGCACGGACTTTTATTTCTCCTATTTTAATCAACCTTCCCATAACCTAGAGAGCCGGGATTGTGTACACAGCCTCTACTAATGGGACATGTTAATCTATCGAATTTTGACGGAACAGACAATGCAAAATCTTGTACCGAAAAACGTTGTGTAACAAAACATATTTACTAGCATCGACAGAAAGATCAGCAACTTCACGAAGCGTTCGAACAGGCACGCGCGTTCATTGTGTTGGAAAATCACGAACCACCGGAAGTAAACATTAAAGATGGCGCAGGTGAAGAAATCGACTTCAATGATGATCATTTTCAAAGATTAAAATCGGCAATAAATGTTGACCAACTTGATCTCTTCAATTTCATTTGGAGAAATCTACGCGAACAAGAGATGAACGGCGCAGATGAACACATCAAACCTTTCCTAAACAAACCAAAACACCATTAAATAAATATTAATAAATACGCCAATACACCAATTCACAAGAGAGACACAAAAATAACAAGAATTACACTCCAGCAGTCCTTAAAAAAATGCCCCAAAATACATGTCTTACAATAAAATGTTTTTTTCTTAATATTTAGGTGTTGATCTAAAGATGATTAAAAGGTGAGACACATGCACATGCGTGTGGGGCACAAAGAGAACTTGTGAAACAAACGGTGAACAGGTAAAAAGATAAACGACCCGTTTTTCTATATGTGTTTAATCAAGAGAGTAAGAAAAGACTTTAAATAAGACCTCTTCCACGCTGAAGTTCCCTCTCTAAACAGTTCACTCACTAATGTCGTCTCACGGGCGTTGCCAGCTCCGAACCGCTCACTCTAGCGCTTGGCTATGACATCAACAAGCAAATAGGCACAGCCTCGGCGCAGATAAATCAAACAGCCCGACTTTCAAACAAACCCCAAAACACCATAATAAGTCTTAACGGCAAATGCTTGCAGCCAAACGACAACCCAAACTACATGGGAGTCACATTTGATCGGCGCATGACATGGAAAAGTCAGATCGAGAGAAACCGAATGAGAGCCAGACAAAGAATGGCAATCATGAGGAAACTTGCTGGCACAAGCTGGGGAGCAGACGAAAGTATACTAAAGAAACTGTACACTTGAAGAGTGAGACCAGTTCTCGAGAATGGCACTGCAGCATGGACAACAGCAGCAAAGGCGAACTTCGATAAAATTAGAAAACTCCAAAACAACCCATGAGAGTTATAACAGGAGACATGAAGTCAACGCCAATTGTAGAACTGGAAAAGATTACAAAACTGCAATCCATGACCGACAGAAGAGACTCCAAAGCCCAGCAGCAAGCAGAGAAACTCAGAAGACTGACTGACCATCCAATGCACCAGAGACTAAACAATTTCGGAAATGAGAAACTAAAGCGGAGAAACTTTGCAGAAATAGCCAAAGCAAAGATGCACGAAGACCCTATGAACGCACTAACAACACCAAAGCCCATCTCTACTGTACGAAAACCTACCTGGATGCAGCATATAGTTCCAGAGGTGGTAGAAAATATACCAGGTATTGTAAACAAAAACTACCAGACTGAAAAAGAAAGAAGAGATACAACCCTGAGGTACATAACGAAAAACTACCCAAGCATGGACTGGACCCATGATTACACAGACGGTTCTGTAACAAACACAACACAGAACGGAGGGGCAGATGCATTTCTGAGCCTACCAAATGGCAGAAAAATAACACTGTCATTGGCTACTGGAAAATACACAATCAATTTCAGAGCGGAGGCAGAGGCACTGAGGGCGGCAGTGGAAGAAATGGTGACAGGTAAAAGGAATGAAAGCCATATAGTCCTGCTTACAGATGCCCTGGCCGTACTCACAGCACTAAAAAGCCAGACAAATACTGAACTTAATGATTTAAGAGCAGTACTCTGTCAACTATGCCAGCAGTCCGCTCCAAAAAGAGAAGTGGTACAGTGGGTTCCATCCCACTGCAACATCCAAGGCAACGAGGAGGCAGACAGACTGGCAAAAGAAGGTGCAAGACTACCACAACCAGATACTAGTGTGACATACGAAGAGTCAAAAAGGCTTATTATAGCTAGATACATGACCAAATGGGAAACAGAACATACTTGCTACACAAAAAACCATGCCTATTACCAGTTGAACAGAAGAGAGCAGGTCGTGGTCTTCAGACTTCGCACTGGCCACAATAGAATGAGGTACCACCTATTCAACAAATTGAAGATAGGTGGCACTGACGAATGCTCGTGTGGTACCGGGAAAATGACCGCTGAGCATTTGCTGCAAAATTGCCCGACATACGAGGATCAGAGAGAACAGATGTGGCCATCACCAGTGACAACACTAGACAAGCTCTAGGATGACCTTTGGATGACCTTTGGATGACCTTTGCTTTTTTCGAAAAAATAAAGGTCGACGTCTGACAGCGTAAGAAGAAGAAGAAGAAACAGCCCGAAATGCAAACGGCCCAATTCCCGATGCCGCCCACGTGTGGCAGAGTCCGTCAAGCTCGTATTGGACTGTGCAGTTACATGCCGCAACATCTGAACACACAAGTATGAAGCTGTCGTGATCTTCGAATGCGATGAGCAACCACAAGTATTATGAGTTCACTCTCAGTAACAACAGCTATTTCACATGCATCTATCAGGATTATTATGCTATATCTAGTGGTTACCTTTCTTTCCCGCGTGCATTGCTCTTGTTCACTTGTTTTTAGTATAAATAAAGCGAAGCTGCAGTGGACTGAAGGTCTGAAGTCGATTTTAAAAAACAACATACTGGCACAGCTGCCGTACGGGAAAGAACCAAAACAAAATCCCCGTTACGCAAACTCACAAATTTTTCTTGGCCACTCTCTGGTTAATGGCTGTCGCCTTGTAAGTATTGCAGAGTCCATTGTCATTGTTGATGTTGCTATTTGCTGGATGTTTTCTGATGTTTTCTGTACTTGGTGGAAATCTTATGTACATAAGGTGTAATTTGTTTTGTTTGTATCTGGCGGGGTAACGGCGCCACATATATAAGTCTTCATTACCTTTTCTTGTAACTTATATTGTCCACAACATTGGATCTGGCCAACCGTCCATCTCACCTCTAACAACATGCATGGTAGGTTACACTGCTTTCATTTCGGACCCCCGGTAATACATCCATGTAGGACTGCTGCATGCATAAGATAATGCGGCTATTCTGAAGTACTGCATTTTTTTGCAGTAGAAAAGCTCACATATCTGTATCATCACCATAGAGTGGGATCAAAATGCTGAGCAGCGCATGAGCTGCAGTGGTCAGCGACCCATAACTGACTGCTAGCGTCAGGGCCAGCGAAACAGAGCTGCAAAGACCCTTCTACACCTCCACGTGGTGATCCTGGATAACAGGCTGCAGCAGGGCAGACTGGCTAAGGAGAAGTGATCAAAGAGGGAATGCTAACCCGGTACCAAAAAAATGCTTGCTGAAGTCGGATGTGTTGGACCGAAAGGTTCAAATATCGTAAACAAGCTGTAAACTACGATACAACGCATTCCGTTTTCTAGACTACATTCTGCTACTTAAGGCCTTTCAGGGTTTGGTAGCGGGCGATTGAGAACGAACGAAGCCAAGCCATCAACATGCAGTAATATTACCGTCTTAACAGCAAATATAGTTACAAACTGTGATCAAATTAATGGGAACACTGATCCTCTTTATAGTCTTTTGTGTCCAGGCCTTATGGTCCTGCAAGATCTGCAATCACGTCGCTAAGACGAAGATCAAGGTTACGCCCCACAGCTTCTGCATCAGCTGTGATCTGTCTGGCATCGTAGTTGGGCAGTCATGCAGAATTTGTTCAGAAGGTCTGAACTCCATCTATGTATGCATATTCTGTTATACTTAAAATGACGTCACTAACCTGCGTAAAGGCCCAGAGGTTCTCAGTCTCCCCCCCCCCCCCCCAGCATACTGCGAAGTCTATGTACCAATGGTTATCGTACACACTTTTACGACCGCCTCTCTGGCTCTGCATTCTGAGGATTGCCAGTTTATCCCTAACAGTAGTGTTGTTCTTTAGTGCCTACAATGAGTAAGTTTACTCTTTTGGGCGCCCTGAAAAAAAAACGTTGTGGCGGGTGGTAGTAGCTTTCCTCACACATCCCGAGCATGCTGATGAAGGTGGACCGCGGTCCTCAAGGCGATTGTGCTGTCATCTCACTACTACGGGGATGATATCGATTCATCTTCTTCTTCTTCTTCTTCTTCTTCTGCGTTCGTTCTCAATCTCCCGCTACCAAGTCCTGAACAGGGTTTTGCAAGTAGCAGGATGTAGTCCGGAGTACGGAATGCGTTGCGTCGCTAGTTTACAGTTTGACTACGATATTTGCACCTTTCGGTCCGACACATCCGTCTTCGGCAGCCATCGATTCATATCTCGTTTGTCAGGCTGACCTGAAAACAGCCTGTTTCCAGGTAACACTACACGGAAGAGAGATTGTGGTCTTGGCCAGTGTATTGACACTAACGCGACTGCCTGGTCAGTATGTTGTGCCTGACTAGACTAGCACCTCAGTTCCTCTCACTCACAGCGTGAACGTCTCTGATCGACCATGTCCATATTCAAAATCCTCACAAAGTGGGCTTTCCAAGGAATTTCGTCAGCCATTTCAATGTTCACATTGTATGCTTGCAAAACATGGGCACTAAAGGTGATTGTTTGGGGGAAATCCGATCAATGAAGTTGAGATACTTCTGACAGTTCCTTGGAATAATATAAAAAGGATCATATCTGAATTGTCTACATAAGGAATGCAATCTATCAGAAGATGGGACTATATAATGCCCTATTCTGAAAGTTGTACAAATACGCAGACACCAATATCACGGTTATGTATCAAGATTATATCACGCATCAAATTTTGTTCACGTATTCAGTTCCAGACATGGGAAACAGCAGCCTACTGCCAGAACACTGACTCTACAATGTTATGGAATATACTAGGAACAGAAAACTAACTCCACAAAGTTATGGAATATAAGAGAAACAAAACAATGACTCCTTAATGTTGAGGAACATAAAAAGAAAAAGAACACTGACTTCTCAATGTTATGGAAAATAATAAGAAAATGAATACTGACTCATATTATTATGGAAAATAATAGGAGAAACTTCATTGACTCCTAATGGTATGACAATTAAAAAGAAAACCAGCACTGACTTAAAATGTTTTAGAAAATTAGAGGAAAAATAGCACTGACTCCTAATGTTATGGCAATTAAGAAGAAAACCAGCACTGACATATGTTCCAGAAAATTAGAGGAAAAATAGCACTGACTCCTAATGTTATGGACATTTTTTTTTAAACCAGCACTGACTTATAATGTTCTAGAAAATTAGTGGAAAATAGCACTGACTCATAATGTTATGGCAATTAAAAAGAAAACCAGCACTGACTTATAATGTTCTAGAAAATTAGAGGAAAAATAGCACTGACTCCTAATGAAAAGGAAAATAATAAGAAATAGAACACTGCTGACAATGAAAATAATAGAATCAGAACAATTATCCCCTGTTATAATTGAGAACTCTAGTTGTTATTATTTATTTCGCTCCACGCGAAGCATACGACCACTCCCATGCAAGACTTCACACAGACAAAATGTACCAAAGCAAATAGTGATTTCTGTAGTAATGTGTCCCACATGGTGATGCTGATGAAACTTCTTTAGTATCATTTTACGACATCAAAAAGTGCGCATTAGTACTATTCTTACGTCAACAGTTAGGAATCCCAGGACCCACCAGAAAGGTCAATTAACTGCACGACGATTGATTAAGTTGTACTTACCGCCACTATCATGAGGAAGTTGTCCAGAAATCCAAAACCGATGAAGGGAAACATCTGATGAAGTGTCACTGAGGGTTTAACAAATACGGAAAAATGAAGGTTAACAATTTAAAAACAAAGCGAGGCTGCGGCAGTACTGTTCATTAAAGTAAAGTGTAATAAAATAACATTTTTATTTATGGTCAAATACTGTGTTTAGACGAAAACATACTTCTTATGCCTTGCTGACCAGTCACTTTCGCTCGCCTGTTTCACCCGCATGTTATACGAGTCCACTAGTGTGGAACCCAGTGACGAATTAATATATGATATTCAGCTAAGTACCTTTTCTTACTCGTTTATGTGTTTATATCTCTATTGTACGTATTCATTCCTTCCTCTATGATTTGTTAGCCCATATTTTTGTTGTGTTCTCCCCGATGAAGGCTACAAGGTCGCAACGTAGCTTTCGTTTCTGTTTTCGTCTTAGTGCAATATCTGACCATACGTTTCTTCTTCTTCTGCGTTCAGGCTTTTTGGTCATGCTAGATCTGTAGTCCCGTCGCTAGGACGTAGTCCGCAGTCCTCTCCAGATCCAGGTGACAGCCCCACAGCTTCTGCGTCCTCTCGGCTCTCTCTGGCCAGGTCTGGCATCGTAGGTCTCTGTGTATTGGACAGTTCTGTAGGATGTGTTCAGTGGTCTGGACTCCGGTTCCACATGGGAAGTCACTTGTGTGTGATATCTTGAGCCGATGTGAGTGAACCAATAGTCTGCAGTGGCCTGTTCTCAGGCGAAAGATGGTGGTTTGTTTTCTGACAATACCGATACATTTTTTACACTGACAATACAGACTAAAGACAGTTTCCTGTTGTATTTTAATGTGTGTATTTCAAATGTGCTCTCTCATTCGCATGCTCGAGTTTCTCGACTGTTTTTATCCTTATCTAAACGGTGAGAGCAGACCAATTATAGTATGATAGTTAAAGACACGTGAAACATAGACAATGAACAACACTTGGAAAAGAGTATTGAAGCTTTCAAAATGTGAGAATATGGAAGATTGGGTCGCATTTCTTGGAAAGAGATGAAAACAAATGTAGAGGGATTGAAAAAGTTAGGGGTGAAAAAAGAATTAATGATCGAAATCATGGTTAGACAGGCTAGATATTTTGGTCAAATGGCAGTTAAAGATCATACTTGAGGGTAGGGTGGAAGGCAGACACATTCAAAAGGCAGACAAGTTTTAAGTGGGTGGATAACATTATGAGATGGCCTGGGAAAAGCCTGCCTGATTGATCCAGACTTTACGGCAAGAGATAGAGTACACTGGATATCCATTGGGGTCGACTTTAGATGCGAAGATGGCACTTGAACTGAACTGAAACATACTGGACAAGACACCACCTCACTTCCAAGCAGCTCTCACTACAAACAGGCAGTTTCGTGGCAGTCTTGCTAATAAGGTGGGGATCGGCACTAATGCCTACAGTGGTGAGCTTATTGAGGAGCCTCGCATTGCACTACATCCAGGATGACCCCAATCCACCTTTTCAAGTACGCTTATGGATGTAAGAAGAACCACTGTAACCTGCCACAAAATAAAGTCGTCAATAGCACCTAACTCACGTGCAAGTGGTATTAGCAGCAGCGACATCATTAAAATTATTTTTAAAACTATAATTACGGCGTTTATTCCCATTGCTAACTGATGGTCCGCGGGCCTGTGCTGGCCTGTGAGCTCTCAGTCACTGGTCCACAAAAGGCGTCAAGAAGCTGGACAATACAAGATATAGGGTAGCTTCTTTATGGATGTTGTAGTCTGAAAGGGTCAGGCATCGTCGTTTTCCAGCAAAGAGCAGACTTTGCTGGTCAAGTGGGATTAATTCCTTGTCTTCGATTTTGGCCTTCACCTTCTAGTTAAAGCGGAGCCTTGCTATTCTTACACAATTACTTCCAAGAGCCTGTTCAAACTGTACGAATGCCGAATCAATTTTCCTCAAAAATGTACGTTGAATTAATCAGTTCCAAACTCCCAGATGATGACTTATTTCATAGTTATTAGTTCTTAGTCGACCTGTACTTCTACAGGGGCAGATGCGCCTGTGCAGGTCCCAGCTCTGGTATGAGCTGGATGTAGCCGGCGGAGGATTTCCTGCTTAACGGGCTACGCTCGAGAAGGTTAATACTCCGCTGCGTTGGAACAAGCGCTAACGGAGGGTGGTTAACTTATGTACGAGTCCATCTTAATAGACTCAAACACTAGAGCAAAGTAGACCCGCATCCTGTTAGGCGCCATCTATGCTGCTCTAAACAAACCACCTAACCATGGCCGGTGTTATGCCATGTCACACAGTTAGTCGTCTCTAACGATATGCTCTCTGTGGGGCAGTTGGGCCATTCTTGCCCTTGTCATTCACAAAGACCCCGGTAGACCACTCGGATAGATTTCTTATTTAATAATATATAATACATATAATAATAAATAATAATATATAATGAATAATATATAATATATAATGAGATGCAGGCACTAATTACTGCTGGAGAAATGAGTAGCAGCACAGCAAGTCCATGCCAGCATGTTGTATTCTTTACAGATGCAATGTCTGCAAGCCCTCAAGAGTGATAAACTGCCAGATCTTAAGAAAGAACTGGGCGAACTAAAAGCAAAGAGAAATGCATTGCTACAGTGGATACGATCACTTTAGAAATGAGAAAAAGAAGGGGGCAAGCAACACGAGAACAAAACGAACAAACAATCAAGAAAATGAGACACTTATCCAAGCCATAAGGAAAGTTGACAAAACGAAAGACTACTATCACTGTCTTGATCGAGCGGAGGAAGTGATCATTTTCCGTAGGAGAACAGGATATAACAGATTGAATTGCCACTTACACCGGCTAAAATTGGCTTTATGGCCAATATGCGCGGGCAGGCAGCACAGATATCCGAACATAGCGTGCAAGACTGCTATATGCTTAACCAATTGCGTACTGGACACTGACCCAGGGGGACGAAGCTCCACACAAAGCTGTTTGGAAGCCTTGAAGAACTCTCATTACAGTAACCTTTATCCAGAGAACTGGACTTCACGTGTAGGCAAAGGCCGCCGTCCATCGTAGACGATGATGGCATAATTAATTTCGCTAGCGTTAATTTTAGTAAGGATTAACTGCGCTAATTTTTATCCTCGCTCTCTCGCCTCGTCAAGGACAAGACAACTAGGGGGCGACTACGAGATGCAGACGTGTAGACGTAACATGAAAAAGCATGGCGAACGAGAAAATGAAGAAGCTAATACATACAAACTAAACAACCAATAAATGCACATGAAATAAACGAAAATGGATTGATTTTTTTCATTTAATACCTGTCCAACGTTCCACGGAGCTTGCACGATGGATGCTTAGCGAACAAGGGCCAAAACGAGACTTATTGCAAAAGTAGTGACAGAGGATACCTCCGTCCTGCTTTTACCGAAAACTACCGAAAATAATCGAAGACCCGTCCCACATCACAAACTTTCTCAACGAGCTTCAACTGTTCTAATAAATTTTGGATTGTGTTTCATCTCTATTTTCTATTAAAGCTCGTTGGTTGGAATGGACAACGTGCTTGTCGTACGATCCGAACTCCGAACAAACGTACGAATGCCAAGTCGAATTTTATTAGAAAAAGTTGGACAGGTGGCTAGTTGAACGAGAAGCCAGACGGACGAATGGTTGGGTTTCACTGTAGTGTCAGACCGTTCGATCTCTAGATTTATTGTTTTGACTGTGAGGGTCTTTACAAAGAACTGTATGCCTCCTCTTAGGCAAAGCACCATGCTGAATGTGGACTCCTTCTGGAGTCTGACGTTCCCTCGATTGGCTCTTGGCTTCCTACGATCTTAAAAAAAACATGATTGTTTCGTAATCAGAACATGACAGAAGTCATATTTTTCATTTAAAAACCCTGATAACTGCTATCATTTACATTGCAACTGATGCAAAGAAATGGCTACGTATGCATTTAAACACACTTTATTTTATATTTAAGATATCGAGAAAAAAATAATAGACAATCAACTGGGCTGAGGTCTCTGCTGCAAATGTTAAATCCATGCCGGTCTATCACACTGAAAGGTTTAAGAAGCATTGAGCTGCGTCACGCGGTCATCTCGTGTTGTTTTTGAATGCTCACAATGCGTCAGTTTACAATTTTGTGCGCCATGAAAAGGGCGTTAAGTGAGGGGATGCAGTATCATGTTGCCCCTGCCGAGCGTGCTGATGAAGGTGGCCCGGGGTCACCCACGGGGTTGTGCTGTGCTTGGTTTCATCTGCGTGTGGCTAGCTACCACGGTGATCACGTCGATCCCCCATCTCGTTAGGCGACATCCCATAAGACAGCCTGTTTCCAGGGAGAACTGCGTAGAAATAAGGTGGAGATCTCGGCCAGTATATTTTGCCTGCCCCCGACTATCATGGTCTGATCAGTTTGTCTCCTCTCCTCGCCATCTAATGTCAAAAATAAAGTAGTTCCACGGCAGTAGCGCGGGACAAGTTCAGCCTTTGACCTATCTCATTACTCTATAATACATTACCTACACTAAATGTAATCATTTATTATTGGTATCTAATGAGAATGACTACATGTTAAATGATGACACTACAATATATGGACCAACAATCTACATACAACAATTTAAACCAAGTAAATACAATCAGACTTGTGTCTAGTAGAAAGGGGCGCCTGTGAGGAAGAAAGAAGAGTGTCTACAACCAGTGAGCTGCTAGAACTATCGATATCCATGCACGAGCTAAAAGACACTGGGCACATGTGACTCTGCCCGGAGCGCAGTGATGTCGAATCTTCATAATGGCCGATGGCAGATGTAATAGGCGTTTGATACCTTTTCTATTGTTATCTGCCATTATTGATTAATAATTGTTACTGGCAAGAATAATATAATATAATAATATTTTTTTTTAATGCAACGAGCAACCACATCTTAAAGACAGGACAGAAAGCTGTCAGCATCGTGTCGCAACACCGCCCAATGGGCCATTAGAAGTTAAATCTCGAAAAATGTTAGTTAAACATAAGATTACAGTTAAACATAGGATTAGTGTTAGATAGCGTTAGATAATTCAAATTAAAATCTCGGATAATTTGGGCTAATTATCGGGCAACTGGAGTTAAATTAGCGGGAGATTGGGGTTAATTCTCGGATGACGAGCTAAAATATGGGATAATCGGGGTTAATTCTAGGATATCCGGAGTTAAAATATGGGATTGTAGGATAGCTGGAGTTAAAATGTTGTATAATTGGGATTAATTCTAGTATATCTGAAGTTAAAATCACGGATAATCGGGGTTAACTTAGGATAACTGGAGTTAAAATCTTGGTCAGTATGTTTTGTTGTGTTTTTTTTTTGCGTTCGCCTTATTTCTCTATTCTCCAAGGCGGTGTGCGTTGCACTGTGTTTTTATTTTGCGCCCGTCGGCCTAGCGCATCAGATTTCGGCGTGCATTTTATGTAAGGCTTTGCTTCCTCCTGCATTTTCTAAGGGTTTGTTTCCCCGGGGTAACGGTCGGTGCTGTGATGGGTATCGAATCCAGCACCTTCGGATTTTAAGTCGTGTCACTTAACCACTAGTCCACGTCATTCCCTAGTCAGTATGTTTCATCTGACTCTGACGTGAGGTGGGGTCTTGATCGGTATGTTTTATATGTCCCCGACTTGAGGTAGTCTTGGTCAGTATATTTCATCTGTCCATGACGTGAGGTGGGGCCTTAGGCAACATGTTTCCCCTGACCCTAGCGTCAGATCGAGTCTTAGTCAACATATTTCACCTGGCCCTGATGTGAGGTGACTGTGATGGACTCATGTTTCACTTGACACTGACGTGAGGTGGGCGTCTTGATTATAATGTTTCATTTGACACTGACGTGAGGTGGGGGTTTTGATTATAATGGTTCACTTGACACTGACGTGAGGTGGGGTCTTAGTTAGCATGTTTCACTTGACACTGACGTGATATAGTCTTGAATAGCATGTTTTCCTTGACACTGAAGAGATATAGTCTTGGTTAGCATGTTTCACTTGACACTAAAACCATGTAGTCATGATTAGCATGTATCACTTGACACTAACCTGATGTAGTCTTGGTTAGCATGTTCCACTTTATCCTGACGTGAGGTGGGGTCTTGGTTAGCATGTTACACTTGATCCTGACGTGAGGTGGGGTTTTAGTCAGTATGTTTCACTTCACACTGACACTAATTTTCGCAATTACAACCCGCCGAATGAGAGAGTTGACTGCCGGGTAATTGCGGTTTTTTTCCTAATTAAAACCCGCCGCATGAATAATTTAATTGAACAGTAATAATGGTTATAGTCATAATGAGAACTGTCAATTGTGCGAAGTGTCGAGAAGCGGATCGTCGAAAAGATGGCCGCTTCTATAAGTATAGAAGATTGCTTGTTTGATTATTCAGACTTTTGGAAAAAATTGAGGAAACGATAATCCGTCCTTGACTTCCACTTTGGGCCGTTATGTTTCTGTCAGTCTCTGTCCCACTGAGGTGTAATTGCATGGGTTTCCTGTTTTAATGTTCTCACCAAGTCATCTCTGACCTTCCACACTCTTCTTTGTCCATGGCTGTTTACATCAATCACGCGTATGGTTATGGTGTAAGGTTACTTCTAAGTGTGTGTCCTACCGATCTGCACTTCATCATAGTAATGTCGCATATCCTATGCAGAAAATCGCCCTAATCACAGCCCACCTGAAGGATTCTCAAATCCTTGCCAGTTAAACAGCATACTCCAAAGGAATTTTCATGGAATCTTTGACGTTCTGCATCCACATTGGTCTTTGTGTACTCGGGAACTACGCCCTCCAATACTGTTGTTTCCAAACTATCATGGCGCTTAATGTGGTCAAAATATTTCAGCTTCCTATGCATGACTTATTTGATAAGCCAGTCCACCTCTATGTTCAGCTTTTTCAGGATGACTATATTTGTTCGTTTCTTAATCCTCGATATTTTAAAGATATATATATATTTTTTTTTTTATTAGTTTCCCATTGCAAGCGACATACGTTTTTTTCTTGATGATGTACCTTGCGCTGCATTTGGATTATAGTGAGGAAGCAACTGCGCTTGCCATCGACCTCACTCTCTGGTCTCGAGTTATCTTGAATCAGTGGCAAGACATTAGTTAAGACTATTGGAGGCAACTTAGGGTGCAGGAACTGTGGTCCCGCCTCCCGTGAGAACAGGGGTCACTTTAAAACTTGTGGGATTCGATATTCCCCCGTTTATGTTCATAGCTTTAGGAGGCGAGTGCCTGACCTCTCGACCACAGTGGCCCCAGAAGACTCTGTAGAGTCTTTAGACAACCAGTGTTACATTCCAGTCGTGTAGATTCGTTACAAAGTGACCAGCTAATGATTGAGATGTTCATGCCCCCCCCTCCCGAGGTCACCCTAGCGCAGTGATGCTGGAGCTGATGGGTCTGGGCTGATGGGTATCGGGTTATCATTGGCCAACTCTTTCCTGATCAGAGGCCAGTACTGATCAGGTTCGATGGTTTGACTGGTTCCGCCCGTCTGCATACGACTCCGTGCCTCCACCCTTTGTTGTTTACTTGGAAATTCGCTGTCCCTTCAGATATGTGTTATTAAGGATGCTGGATGATTCTCATAGATTTTATAGACTTCGGTTATGATATCTGCATGAGAACGGGTTGTGTAGAGAATATGCTTATAATATTGAATATAAATATAGATACCCACGCACGCACACACACAAAATATGCAATTCTTAAAAAGGTGAGGAGGGCAAAGGACACAAATACAAATATTACCGGATTGAAAATACCAGTCATTCTGAAGCAGTTAAAGAAACAAAGAGTAGAGGAAAGAAGGCAGCACACATAACTACAACATGGACACGTACTGACCTTGTTTTAATTGCTGCCGAGTAGGCTGTTGTTCAGTTGCCATGCCTGTTTAAATGGAAAGAAAAACAATAACAATGTGTGATGTGATAGATGCACACGACTCGTGACGATACTGTTGATATTACTTGCAATACTTGGAATGCTGGTATTCAAACAGGTATGTTGTTAATGTCTGCTGCCAGGTAGCCAAAGGCTATCCATAGTAGGTATTTTAAACTTCCTGCAGCTTACTAGACCTGGGGGAAGGTACATATAATTTGAGTAGATTTTTAACTTGTATTTTGAATTTTGTCCTGGCAGCGACCGGTAAGGCTATTCTTTTCGATTTCTATTTACCAAGGGATTTTTAACGTGCTCGACACCGAACACGGGAGTCCGATCTCACTTCCCAGAAATCAGGGGAATTTTTACCACAAGATCCACGCGAAAACATCCCGGTTTCCACCGTGATTCGAACGACACCCGAGGCGGACACCTTACCTAAAGACCACTGAGTCAATATTGTCCGTCATAAAAACATAAGTGCAATTTCTCAATAACCGAAATAGGACAAAGACAAACCGACAGAGTACCTACGTTACAGTCATAAGGCCTTCGTCAGGTTAAAAAAGAGACCTAACAAAAACAACTAACGATTCACAATAAAGAAAACAAAATATTATATAAAATGAACGGTATAAGTCCACCGCCATTATATTCATGAGGTCCTAGCTTGATATTCTTCTTATTGGTTGTCTCAAACCACATGATTTGAATACATCCAACACACATGCATCTCTTCTCATTCCGCATTGTTTTCCCTTCCATTTCTCTTTCTTTACATATATCTTTCTACTTACTGTTTTTTTTCCATTAATGTGTGTACCAATATCGTTGGATATGTGTGTATATCGTATTCTTACTATTATTAATCAGCTTCGTTCATGAGCGATTCGTTCTTGAGGATTCTAGTTAATAGAGCTTGGTGGTCATGTGGCTTTCTTTCCACCCAATCCTGGTCAGAAACCAGAAATGTATGTGGTTCCTTACTGACCACAGTTGGGAATGTTATGCAGATGACAGCCTGCAATGTCGAGTGCCGAGCTAAAACAAAACAGAGCAGCCTCTGCCGGTCTTACCTTCTCCACCAACACATGGTGCCTACGAAAGATTCCAGTATCCGTTATTTTTCAGTTTT
Organism: Ariolimax columbianus; assembly: GCA_036924085.1. Lineage (NCBI taxonomy): Eukaryota > Metazoa > Mollusca > Gastropoda > Stylommatophora > Arionidae > Ariolimax > Ariolimax columbianus. The sequence continues at coordinate 45,680,855 of JAVGWX010000008.1, read as the reverse complement.
GCAATCGGACAAAGGGCACGTTTCTATGTATCATAGCCCTGAGCATAGTTTCACTGAAACCATTGTGGCGTTTGATGTGGCCATCAAAGTATTTTAGTAACGATGTTTATGAGTCAATTGTGTTCTATTTCAAGCCCGTTCGGCACGTTTCCTTTTCCGCTATGTCTGGTATTCTGAGAACTTTCCTGCAGCATTTTAGATCAAAGGATTCAATTTCTTCTGCAATGTTTGTGTGACGGCCTATTTTTTTTAACAGTCCAGGGCATATCTTGTTATATTATTAAGTTACAGATAAACTAGAAAAGTGTGGAGAAGCTTTCCAACGAACAGACCTGAACATCAAGTATGATGAAGTCAAGATGATAGTTAAAGCCAATTTCAGGGGAAAATTAGCTGATCAGATGAAACAAAAACTACTTTAAATTATCTAGAGCGGAGCAAGTCATCATCTTCAGACTGAAAACTGGACATAACAGACTCAAGGGTCATCTTTACAACAAAATGAGGATTGAGACAGATTACAGGTGTCCATGTTGGGAGCATACAATAACCGTGGAACACATGCTACATAACTGCATGCTCACGCAGGAAGAGAGAGAGAGAACAATATTGGTCTTGAAAGAAACAAAATATGTATGAAGATAAAACAGCCAAACTAACAACGGTGCCCTTTATAAAAGAAACCAGGACCTTGATCTGAGGATGAACAACATTTCTATCTGACGACGTGTCTTATTCACCTCCCCCCTCTGCTTCTCACCCCCCCCCCCCTAACCCACCATCTCCAGCGTCATTGGTGGTGCCATGTTTACCATAAATCTGTGTTTGTTACACAATCTGACCATCTAACGCTCAGTGAACGACGGAGACATATGTTGGTGAAGGTCTGGCTGTGACATCTGGGTCTGAAAGATAGCTTTAGAAACAATACACCAGTTTATTATTCTTTATCGCTCGCTAACAAATAACCACATTTATTTCTCTCATAAAATAAGCGGTCTGACATATGCTTCTCCCGTCATCATATAGTTTATGCTATCAAATATTCACATACATTTATCTCATTATCTTAACTGAATGTCTAACGCTTCTCTTGTCATCATACAGTTTAACCTTCAAATAGCTACATCTATTTCCCTTATAAACATGTCGGTCTCACATATGCTTCTCTCGACATCATATAGTTTATGGTATCGTATATTTACATATATTTCTTTCGTAATCTTGACGGTATGTCTAACACTTCTCTTGCTATCATACAGTTTAAGCTGTGCATAATAGCTGTTCCTGGTTGTCGATGAGGATCGCCGACATCATCCTTGTCACAGATTTCCCTGTTGGGTGTGGGTGCGCATGTGACTAAACAAGCCAATGCGGGCACGAAAACATCTGCTACATATCGGGCACACGCGGTTTATAGAAGGTGATGGTGTTCAAGCTGTTCAGGATTTCCGGGTCTCGCGTTTGCTCTGGGATTTTCACAACACGGTCGTCTTCGCCGGTAGCTACAACCGATTTGACTGCGCTTCTCCAGTCAGATCTGTTTTGCGCAAGACATTCCCAGGTGTCGATGTCTATCGGGCAACTTTTCAGTGAGTCCTTCAGACCTTCTTTAAAACGTTTCTTTGGGTGCCCTCTCTCGCGCCATCCCTCTCTCAGCTCGCCGTTGAGAAGCTTCTTTGGGAGCCGCTCGTCTGACATACGGACGAGGTGTCCGGCTCATCCTAGTCGTGCTTTTTCTAGCAGTGCATGGATGCTGGGCAAGTTAGCCCTCAAGAGAACCTCGATGTCAGTGACACGATCTTGCCACCGGATGTGGAATATTCGCCTCAGGCAACCTGAGTGGAAGTGGTTTAACCTCCTTGCATGTCCAGAGTATACAGTCCAGCTTTCGCAAGCGTATAATAGGGTTGGAATGATGGTTGTACGGTAGACTTTGAGTTTGGTCTTGATGCTAATGCCACGACGTGCCCAGACCATCGAGCGCATTCTACCAAAGGCTGTGTATAACCAAACCTATTTCCCTCATAAACTTGATAGCCTGAGACACGCTAAGAACATGGGCGATAAGAGCAGTGATGATGGAGTTGGCGACTCTGGGAATAAAGGTACCTGAATGTGTGGCAAGGTCACTCACCGTATCAACACTAAGTCAACAAAGGAAAACGGTGGGTTTAGGGGAAGAATGTGTCTGGTACAGGTAGGGGTTAGGAGCTGACCACTCTGGCGTTCCTATTTGGGTTGTGGGAGGTTAGTGACAGACAGAAACCATCAGGTCTTGCTGCGACTTTTTAGAATGACAGGAATTCGGAGTGATTCGTTCCAATAACAACTAGTTGGAGGTAGATCCAAACTAGAGTGATAGCTGAGTCAGACAACCCACAGAAGACCATGAAGCTGCTTGAGATTATATAATACTAGGTAAAGTTTAACTCAAGCAGACTGGCCATGGAAAGAGAGTTTAGCTAGGAGACTGGCTAGAAAGGAACGAGAGTTAAGCTCACCGACTTACTAGAAGAGCGATTAATAGGCTGCTACTAGCTAACATGCAGTTTCCGAGTGTGTGAGATATGGAATGAGTTGCAGAGTGACTGAACCAGAATGCGCCTTTGAGTCTTGGCCAGTCGCTCTATAAGGTGCGTTTTGGACACCCCGTGACTAGAGATATCTGCATGTGTGTGTGGTGTGTGCAGGACACCGAGGGAACGATGCATGTTCCAGAGTATGTGTATACGCAGATCGACTGAGTGTGTGACCACATGTGAGTATACATTGAACAGATTGAATGTGCAATGTAAAGAACACATGCCTGAAGGGATCTGAGTGTGGGTGAATGCACAGAACGACATAGTATATAATACGATCGTGAAGACGAGTTTGTGAGAATTTTCAGATAAGGGGAGGGGAGTGTAGCGACTAGAATGGGGTTCTTTTAGTTGTGGGCAATATCAACAAGCTTGTGCTTACAACCTCCGCGGCAATTAATATTTATATTAATATATATATATATATATATATATATATATATATATATATATATATATATATATATATAATATGATCATTTAGTTACAGGTGAATGTTGTTCTTTTGTGTTAATACGTGTAATATTGATTATGTGTTTCCTAAATGTTGGCTTTGTCTAGATTAATGTAATACATCTGTTACCTGCCATTACTGTGTTATTGGCTGTGTTGTGTTTCGTGTCGTGATGTTGATGTATGTCGTAACATTCTAGATAGATAACTACTCAGCGAATCCCGAACTCTGTCACAGTGTTGCATGTGGTTCTATTCTGTTGAAAATAGCAAGTACGGAGTTCTTCGTCGTCCAACTGGTTCACACGGCTGTATTATGTTTCTCAAACACCAAGGTCTGTCCATCCCAAATTTTATTTAATTACGTTCATTGATTTAAAAGTTATAAGGATAAACCAGGAGCCGGTAGCGATTACACCCTGTAGTTTATGCTATCAAATATTCACATACATTTCTTTAATTGTTGCTGAATGCCCACGATGTGTAAGTTTAATATTTTGTGCGCCATGAAAAGGGCGTTAAGTGGCGGGTTGCAGTAGTTTTCCTCACATCCCGAGCGTGTTGAAGAAGGTGGACCTGTCCTCTAAACAGTTGTTCTATACTTGGCGTAGATCTACAACTCGTTAGCCAGACTGCCTTGAAAACAGTGTTAAAAGGAAAGTACATGGAAGAGAGGTATGGTCATGCTCAGTATGTTGTGCCTGACCCTGTCGCCACGTCCTGGTCAGTATGTTGTGCCTGATCCTGACCGACGTCCCGGTCAGTATGTTGTGCCTGATCCTGAGGTGACCTCTTGGTCAGTATGTTGTGCCTGATCCTGTCGCCACGTCCTGGTCAGTATGTTGTGCCTGATCCTGACCGACGTCCCGGTCAGTATGTTGTGCCTGATCCTGAGGTGACGTCCTGGTCAGAATGCTGTGTCTGATCCTGACGCGACGTTCTGGTCAGTATGTTGTGCCTGACCCTGACGCGATGTCCTGGTCAGCATGTTGTGCCTGACCCTGACGCGACGTCCTGGTCAGAATGCTGTGTCTGATCCTGACGCGACGTTCTGGTCAGTATGTTGTGCCTGACCCTGACACGACGTTCTGGTCAGCATGCTGTGCCTGACCAGAATAGCGTTTTACTTTCCCATTATCTTATAAACTTGACGGGATGTTTGATTCTTCTCTTGCCACCATATAGTCTACTCCTTCAGCAACCACATCTATGTCCTTCATAAACTGACATATGCTTCTCATGCCATCCCATACATTTTATGCTATCAAATATTCACATATATTTCTGAAATAAACTTGAGGGTATGTCTAACGCTTCTTCAGTTTATCTTCACATAACCCCATATATTTCCCTCCTAAACTTGGTATTTTGTTTCATGGTCATCTCATCCCTATACCTTTTACAACATGATATGCAGGCAACGGAAGAGAGAAAAACTCGTCTTCCCAGGACTGAACGAATGACGATGCTTATCACGACTTCAGAAGGTATGGTATGACCGAACAAAATTATACTGACCAATACTTCAAAGTATGGAGGCAAATGCTAATCTCCAGAATGACAATAAAGTCGATACCACAATACGACCATCATTGATTCACTTCATAGGCATTGGTGCACTATAGCTGACATTTCGTGAGACACAAGGATTAGTTATTTTCAGCTGTATACACATTCTGTCAGTCTATTGAATAGGTTACCATTGGTTACCTCTCTCTCTCTCTCTCTTTCTCTCTCTCTCGCTCTCTTTCTCTCTCTCTCTCCTCTTTCTCCCATTTCTATGTCTCCATATTAATACATTCGTCCGCCCAAAATCCCCCCCCCTCCCCATTTGGAAACTCGTTTCCATTAATCTGTTTCCATTAATCCTCAAAACAAATTTCAAAAACAAAAAACAAGCCGCCGCATTATCCTATCCGTTTTCCCTGAGAATGTAAATTTAAAAAATATTTTTAAAAATTTAAAAAACTCACGACATTCACGAAAACGTCCCGAAAACAAAAAAGGATGTATACAACGTTCAATCATTCATCTTCTCGCTTCAATCTGAAGCACAGACCACAATTCTAATTCTTTCCTTTTAAAGAAAGGCTGTTTCTGCAATCATTCATCCTTAATGATCAAGATTCTGAGCAGTTCGTGAGCTGCAGCGGTCAGCGACTCAAAGATGACTGCTAGCGTCAGGGCCAGCGACTCACAGATGACTTCTAGCGTCAGGGCCAGCGACTCAAAGCTGACTTCTAGCGTCAAGGCCAGCGACTCAAAGCTGACTGCTAGCGTCAGGGCCAGCGACTCAAAGCTGACTGCTAGCGTCAGGGTCAGCGACTCAAAGATGACTGCTAGCGTCAGGGTCAGCGACTCAAAGATGACTGCTAGCGTCAGGGCCAGCGACTCAAAGATGACTGCTAGCGTCAGGGCCAGCGACTCAAAGCTGACTTCTAGCGTCAGGGCCAGCGACTCAAAGCTGACTGCTAGCGTCAGGGCCAGCGACTCAAAGCTGACTGCTAGCGTCAGGGCCAGCGACTCAAAGCTGACTTCTAGCGTCAAGGCCAGCGACTCAAAGCTGACTGCTAGCGTCAGGGCCAGCGACTCAAAGCTGACTGCTAGCGTCAGGGTCAGCGACTCAAAGATGACTGCTAGCGTCAGGGTCAGCGACTCAAAGATGACTGCTAGCGTCAGGGCCAGCGACTCAAAGATGACTGCTAGCGTCAGGGCCAGCGACTCAAAGCTGACTTCTAGCGTCAGGGCCAGCGACTCAAAGCTGACTGCTAGCGTCAGGGCCAGCGACTCACAGATGACTTCTAGCGTCAGGGCCAGCGACTCAAAGCTGACTGCTAGCGTCAGGGCCAGCGACTCACAGATGACTTCTAGCGTCAGGGCCAGCGACTCAAAGCTGACTGCTAGCGTCAGGGCCAGCGACTCACAGATGACTTCTAGCGTCAGGGCCAGCGACTCAAAGCTGACTGCTAGCGTCAGGGCCAGCGACTCACAGATGACTTCTAGCGTCAGGGCCAGCGACTCAAAGCTGACTGCTAGCGTCAGGGCCAGCGACTCAAAGCTGACTGCTAGCGTCAGGGCCAGCGACTCAAAGCTGACTTCTAGCGTCAGGGCCAGCGACTCAAAGCTGACTTCTAGCGTCAGGGCCAGCACTCAAAGCTGACTGCTAGCGTCAGGGCCAGCGACTCAAAGCTGACTTCTAGCGTCAGGGCCAGCGACTCAAAGCTGACTGCTAGCGTCAGGGCCAGCGACTCAAAGCTGACTGCTAGCGTCAGGGTCAGCGACTCAAAGCTGACTTCTAGCGTCAGGGCCAGCGACTCAAAGCTGACTTCTAGCGTCAGGGCCAGCGACTCAAAGCTGACTGCTAGCGTCAGGGTCAGCGACTCAAAACTGACTTCTAGCGTCAGGGCCAGCGACTAAAAGCTGACTTCTAGCGTCAGGGCCTGCGAACCAGAGTAGCCAAGACTCTTCTCCGCCTCCCAGTGGTGATCCTGGATAACAGGTTGCAACAAAACAGACTGGCTAAGAAGAAAGAATCAAATAGGGAAGGCTAGCCTGGTACCCAAAAATTCCATGCTGAAGTCGAATGTGTCAGACCGAAAGGTACAAATATCGCAGTTAAGCTGTAACCTACGACACAACACATTTCATTCTCCTGACTACACCCTGCTACATATAAAGCCCTTATCAGGGCTTGGTTGCAGGAGGTTTCAGAACGAACGACGAGGAAGACAAAAATAAACAAATCAAAGTCAGCACACGACGTGGTGAAAGCAATGACGGAACGGTTTGTAGTTTTCAGCCACACACACACACCCCTCCCCCGACTACCCCAGCAATGGGAATCAAGTCGTAAGACACTCGCGACAGATACCGTTACAGGAAAAGCTCTGGTCTAGAATCCCTAGGACAAAGGATATTGAGGGAGACTGAAACATACATGGAGAAGACAGCTTCAGATACAAACAAGAGAATATTTTTTGTATACTACGATTTTCCGTCTTCTTTTCTTCATTTCGCTTGTCTTGTTTTGTGTCTTTCAGTGTTAGGTTTTTCGGTACAAGCTTTTATTTATATAAGTAAATGTTTTTTTGTTTGTTTTGGGGACTTCCGAATTAACATGTCGCACTAGTAGATGATGTGTATACAATTTTAGATCTCTAGGTTTATAGTGAAGTTGGTTAAAATAGGAGAAATATGAGTCCTGCAAAGGAACAACGGGCATGTGAAATTAAATACAAGTTTGTAATAAAGGAAACTACGTTGACTTAGACAGAACTGGCGCCGATGACTTGTGACGGGATAACTTGACGCGTATCAGAAAAACTGTGCTCCACATGGAGCTGATTGATTTATTGCTTCTGTAAACAGCTGCCACCCCCATACACAACCCTATATGACTTGCACAGTATATTGATATGTCTCATAGAGGAGAGAATAGGGCCACAGCTCCACTCAAACATAAGAAGCGACCAAAACTGGAACTAACCAGTCTATCTTAGGAGGCTCTCAAAGACACACACACACACCCTTCCCCCCCCCCCCCCCCCCCCACCTCACCCGGATAATTCAGCTCGTCACCATTTACCTGTCAATCCCGATGTCGGAGTATAGGCCCAACCCTGCATTTGGTCTACCATAACCAGCATTTAAGGAATCCTGAATCCATCTGCTGCATTGTAGTTTCAGTAGCAATGACATGGTGATGTTGATAGCACCGTGAACAGCCTACCGCAATTACCGGCGCTCAGGAATTGTCGTACTCTGCCGTACATCCTGATTTGGGATTCCGTGAAAGGATGATAAAAGACTGGATACCACGAAAAACATTAGACACTGTAAGGATGAGAAAACAAATTAAGTAAAGTAAGTCGCATGTCCTTTTACAGAACGTAGCTCCTTACAACCGCCACCTATTTGGCTGTTATAAGTTTCTTGGCAAGTGTGCAGTACGGTCGGTTGCCATTACTTTCCGTGCGTGGAGGAGCATTAGCCCGAGGAAAAAATCCAGTGTCTGCCAAACTGGACACAAGTGGGAATCGAACCCGGAACGTTGGGATTGTGAAAACCGAGCGAGTTTCATCCCTAGACCACACAGCCTCAATTAAAGTGAAATCAAATGAACTTCATAATTCTCATCCTTAGGTTGACCAGTCCTATAACTGGTTGTAAGGTTGTATGATAATATTTTCCCATCTAATCATATCCTTTGGTTGCAGGGTACAGCGTGGGCTAGTGGTTAAGTGACACGGCTCACAATCCGAAGGTGCTGGGTTCGATCCCCATCACGATCCCTGATCGTTACCCCGGGGAAGCAAACCCTTAGAAAATGCAGGAGGAAGCAGACCCTTACATAAAATGAATGTTGAAGTCGGATGCACTGGGCCGACAGGCGCAAAATAAAAACCACAGTGCAGCGCACACCGCCTTGGGGATTAGAGAAATAAGACGAACGCAAAAACAACAAATAAAATATCCTTTGGTTGATCAGTCCTAAGACTGGTTATACGGTTTTCTGAGTATATTTTTCCATCTAGTATATACGCTCTTCGCCATTTGCGGAGAGGGACTGAGCACGTATGGGTCTGCCCGGAGTGTACTGACCTCGATTCTTAACAGAACAGAACAGGACATGTATTGCATCCGAAGCAACACCGGATACTGTCCCATTGATTGAACTCAATTCTGCAGATTATTATAACATCACACAATCAGAGCGAAACATCCTCGGGGATTTCTTCTTCCTTCTTCTTCCTTCTTCCTTCTTCTTCCTCCTTCTTCCTTCTTCTTCCTCCTTCTTCTTCCTTCTTCCTCCTTCTTCTTCCTTCTCTTCCTCCTTCTTCTCCTTCTTCCTCCTTCTTCCTCCTTTTTCCTTCTTCCTCCTTCCTCCTCCTTCCTTCTTCCTCCTCCTTCTTCCTTCTTCTTCCTCCTTCTTCCTCCTTCTTCCTCCTCCTTCTTCCTTCTTCCTCCTTCCTCCTTCTTCTTCCTCCTTCTTCCTCCATCTTCCTTTCCTCCTTCTTCCTCCTTCCTCCTCCTTCCTCCTTCTTCCTCCTTCCTCCTTCTTCCTCCTTCTTCCTTCCTCCTTCTTCCTCCTTCTTCCTCTTCATCCTTCCTCCTCCTTCCTCCTTCATCCTCCTTCCTCCTTCTTCCTCCTTCTTCCTCCTCCTTCTTCTTCCTCCTTCTTCTTCCTCCTTCCTCCTTCTTCCTCCTTCCTCCATCTTCCTTTCCTCCTTTTTCCTCCTTCCTCCTTCTTCCTTCCTCCTTCTTCATCCTTCCTCCTTCTTCCTCCTTCCTCCTTCTTCCTCCTCCTTCCTCCTTCTTCCTCCTTCTTCCTCCTTCTTCATTCTTATTCCTCCTTCCTTCTTCCTCCTTCTTCTTCCTCCTCCTTCCTCCTTCCTTCCTTCTTCCTCCTTCCTTCTTCTTCCTCCTTCTTCCTCCTTCATCCTTCTTCCTCCTTCTTCCTTCATTCTCCTTCCTCCTTCTTCCTCCTTCCTCCTTCTTCCTCCTTCTTCCTCCTTCTTCATTCTTATTCCTCCTTCCTTCTTCCTCCTTCTTCTTCCTCCTTCTTTCCTTCTTCCTCCTTCCTTCTCCCTCCTCCTTCTTCCTCCTTCATCCTCCTTCTTCCTCCTTCCTCCTTCATCCTTCTTCCTCCTTCTTCCTTCATTCTCCTTCCTCCTTCTTCCTCCTTCCTCCTTCCTCCTTCTTCCTCCTTCCTCCTTCTTCCTCCTTCCTCCTTCTTCCTCCTTCCTCCTCCTTCCTCCTTCATCCTCCTTCCTCCTTCATCCTCCTTCTTCCTCCTTCATCCTCCTTCCTCCTTCTTCCTCCTTCATCCTTCTTCCTCCTCCTTCCTCCTTCTTCCTCCTTCATCCTCCTTCCTCCTCCTTCCTCCTTCTTCCTCCTTCCTCCTTCTTTCTCCTTCCTCCTTCCTATTCTTCCTCCTTCTTCCTCCTTCCTCCTCCTTCCTCCTTCATCCTCCTTCTTCCTCCTTCCTCCTTCATCCTCCTTCCTCCTTCATCCTCCTTCTTCCTCCTTCATCCTCCTTCCTCCTTCTTCCTCTTTCCTCCTTCTTCCTCCTCCTTCCTCCTTCCTCCTTCCTCCTTCCTCCTTCATCCTCCTTCCTCCTCCTTCCTCCTTCTTCCTCCTTCTTTCTCCTTCCTCCTTCCTATTCTTCCTTCTTCCTCCTTCCTCCTCCTTCCTTCTTTCTTCTTTCTCCTTCCTCCTCCTTCTTCCTCCTTCTTCCTCCTTTATCCTTCTTCCTGCTTCTTCCTCCTTCCTCCTTCTTCCTCCTCCTTCATCCTCCTTCTTCCTCCTCCTTTATCCTTCTTCCTCCTTCCTCCTTCATCCTCTTCTTCCTCCTTCATCCTTCCTCCTCCTTCCTCCTTCTTCCTCCTTCCTCCTTCTTCCTCCTCCTTCTTCCTCCTTCATCCTTCTTCCTCCTTCTTCATCCTTCTTCCTCCTTCCTCCTTCTCCTTCCTTCCTTCTTTTCTTCTTTCCTCCTTCCTCCCTCCTTTTCTTCCTTCCTTCTTCATTCCTTCTCCTTCCTCCTTCCTCCTCCCTCCTCCTTCTTCTTCTTCTTCTTCTTCTGCCCTAGTGTTCGTGCATTGCGACGTCGTAGAGAGGAGGTATGTATAGACTTCAAGTTTGGGATAGGATGGGAGGATTGTGCTGCTGACGTGTTGAACGTTTGGAGTGTTTCTTCTATCTATGATAGGATACTCTGGTTGATCAGTTTTAAGATTGTTTGTACGGTTGTCTCAGCATGCCTCTCCATTTGTCCCTATCCTCTGGTTGATCAGTTTTAAGATTGTTTGTACGGTTTCTGAGCATGCCTCTCCATTTGTCCCTATCCTCTGGTTGATCAGTTTTAAGATTGTTTGTACGGTTTCTGAGCATGCCTCTCCGTTTGTCCCTATCCTCTGGTTGATCAGTTTTAAGATTGTTTGTACGGTTTCTGAGCATGCCTCTCCATTTGTGCTATCCTCTGGTTGATCAGTTTGAAGATTGTTTGTACGGTTGTCTGAGCATGCCTCTCCATTTGTCCTATCCTCTGGTTGATCAGTTTTAAGATTGTTTGTACGGTTGTCTCAGCATGCCTCTCCATTTGTCCTATCCTCTGGTTGATCAGTTTTAAGATTGTTTGTACGGTTGTCTGAGCATGCCTCTCCATTTGTCCTATCCTCTGGTTGATCAGTTTTAAGATTGTTTGTACGGTTTCTGAGCATGCCTCTCCATTTGTCCCTATCCTCTGGTTGATCAGTTTTAAGATTGTTTGTACGGTTGTCTGAGCATGCCTCTCCATTTGTCCTATCCTCTGGTTGATCAGTTTTAAGATTGTTTGTACGGTTGTCTGAGCATGCCTCTCCATTTGTCCTATCCTCTGGTTGATCAGTTTAAGATTGTTTGTACGGTTGTCTGAGCATGCCTCTCCATTTGTCCTATCCTCTGGTTGATCAGTTTTAAGATTGTTTGTACGGTTTTCTGAGCATGCCTCTCCATTTGTCCTATCCTCTGGTTGATCATTTTGAAGATTGTTTGTACGGTTGTCTGAGCATGCCTCTCCGTGTGTCCTATCCTCTGGTTGATCAGTTTGAAGATTGTTTGTACGGTTGTCTCAGCATGCCTCTCCATTTGTGCTATCCTCTGGTTGATCAATTTTAAGATTGTTTGTACGGTTGTCTGAGCATGCCTCTCCATGTGTCCTATCCTCTGGTTGATCAGTTTTAAGATTGTTTGTACGGTTTCTGAGCATGCCTCTCCATTTGTCCCTATCCTCTGGTTGATCAGTTTTAAGATTGTTTGTACGGTTGTCTGAGCATGCCTCTCCATTTGTCCTATCCTCTGGTTGATCAGTTTTAAGATTGTTTGTACGGTTTCTGAGCATGCCTCTCCATTTGTCCTATCCTCTGGTTGATCAGTTTTAAGATTGTTTGTACGGTTGTCTGAGCATGTCTTTCTATATGTCCCTATCCTCTGCATCTCTCTTACTTTCAGCGTATGTAATGTCTGCCTGTCTGAGATGTACAGGTAAGTCTTGCGCCCTCCCCACCTCCCCCACCCCTCTTTGCCTATTTTCCACTGGATTCTACCCTCTAGTCTTCTGTAGGAGACTGTAATGTAGCATATTGTATCCTAGTCAACTTTTTGGGTGCTTACCTCAGTGAGGATATTGTCAATGAATCTTCTGCCCAACTCAATAATTCAATTCTACAATTTTTTTAAATTCTTTTTTGCGTTCGCCTTATTTATCTATTCCCCAAGGCGTGTGTGCGTTACACTTTGCGCCTGTCGGCCCAGTGCATCCGACTTCAGCATGCATTTTATGTAAGGGTTTGCTTCCTCCTGCATTTTCTAAGGGTTTGCTTCCCCGGGGTAACGGCCGGTGCTGTGATGGGGATCGAACCCAGCACCTTCGGGTCGTGAGCCGTGCCACTAAACCACTAGGCCACGCCGTCCCCCTAATTCTACAATTCAAATGCTTACAGTACACAAAATATGTCTGTCACCGGTCACTGTTCAATTTATCCGTCATTGACCAACTATCGGATGAAGAGACTGCGGGTTGGAAGCGGGAACGGGGAGAGAGAAGAATGTATAGCTGGTCTATCCTTGCATCACCAAGTCAGGTTACCCGTGATACGCAAGGGGAAAATGAGACTAGCTAACAAATCTAATCTGATGGAACACATTATCAACAATCTTATAACTCTCACGGGGAGTTCAGTGCTTTCCAAAGGTTAAGCGCCTTTCAGTTTTGCTCAAGATTTGTGTCTAGCTTGCAAAGAGGGAGGAAGAGCAATTGATACCACAGCGAAGATACGGGATTCGATCCCTGGTAACGACATTA